>DWGW01000998.1:0-12395 GCA_018247775.1 Udranomia orcinus
CTGGGACTTGGAAAGACTTATATTGAATGCTAGAATATATTAATATGCTAAATATTATTTTGTCACTTATTAAATTTATCTACTCCAAAAAAATTCAATTCACTTCGTGTGAATGTAATAAAATTTTTGATATCCTTAAAGCTTTTACACAAATGAACCTGGCTAAAAACAACGCTGCAAAGTGTTGGAGACAAAGTTGTTTATTTTATTTCATATGGTTCAAACCACGCGACACATTTAGATGATTGTGTGAATAAGCATGTTCCGTTTATGATCTGTATTCTGTATCTACTATAGTATGTGAAGAATATTCAACACAACACATAAAGCTTTTAAATTAATTTTTTATTAAAAATGTTCCATGATTCATTTGTATATGACTTAACATTGTGGAAAAACAATAAAGCCTCAAACTTGTTAACTATACTCTACATCATAAATCAGACCAAGGATTAATAAAGTTATAAAATTTATTTATTAAACTAATCTCAACAGCTACTACTCATCATTATATTACTGAAAGCTACATAACTTTGACCACAAACCGGGCAAAAGTTTAAATAAGGACATCTAGGCGCTATTAGAGAAGTTGTAGAGGTCACCTAACCGCTCACTGTTGAAGTTAGTTTATAACTGAATTTATTGTGAAATAACTAACATTATCCTTTTATTTTGTTCAAGGAACTGGAACACCGGCACCAAGATGATGGAATGCCTGTGTCCCGCGCCGCGCACCCTGGCCTGCCGTGTAGTGCTCCTTGATGAACGAGAGTTGTTGCATGAAATTCAGGTACATCATCATCATTTTTATCATCTTCACCATCATCATCATTGTCATCATCATCATCTCCATGATTTTATTACAATTTGGAGTCTTGTATCTATCAAATTAATTTTTCCCTAGACTACTAAAACTTAAAGATTTATCAGTGTTATTATTCGTTGAAATATATATAGTATTCAGACGATAGTCTTTACAAAAATCTGGGATTAATATACGAAGAAATGGCTCAGGTGCAAGTCAGAGCTTCGTGTGAAACAGAGCGTGTGATCTACATGGCACGGAATCGTTTGTCATTGTTCGAAATAGTTCGCCATTGTGACAAACACTTTTTACCACAGATTACTGTCCTATTTTTTAATAGTAAACTTCTTTGGAACTTTAAATCAATATTTAAAAATGGTATAAGAGAAGTTTGGTATTGGCAACATTATCTCGAAATCGACTTCGTCGAGCACACGTCCCTTCGGACGCTACAGTATTTTTCAATTTCGTAGCACGATGAAACAACGCGTGGATCTCCATTTCAATCCCTCACTTTTGAAGTGCAGTCATTCCGAGACGAATTATTTGAAGTACACCCAGGGGCTCAAGAAAGTTGGGTCTTTTATATGCGGGGCTCGGGCCCAAGGTGCGGGCGATGAATTCAGTGAATCGTACGTCGACTCTATGAATATTAAATTCTATTTGGCTGGCATTGTCGCCGCGCGGTGAATGTGAGAGTGGATCGCGGGCGACGCAACCCCGCTCGCCTCGTGTCCTCCGCACGTGTCGTGCTATATGTTACGTTGCATCCACATCACTTCGGAATACCACTCCCGAGCGTAACAATTAAGAATTTGCTAACATAAATCGACTTAAGACGCATCTGCAATCATATCATTACTACCATTTATTTTTATCATTAATATCTACGATTAGTTTATTAATATTTTTATTTTCAGAACACTTGCTTTTTACTCGCAATAAATGGCGTCCTGCGTTTCTGCATTGGCGTCTATGATTCAACAAATATCCTAAAAAATCAATCTATCTATGCATCTACTTAGTCGTCTACTTCTGAACATAGACCTTTACTAAGTTTCGCTACTGCAACCGGTTCTGGCCTCTGCGATTGTCTTCTGTAGGTCATCAGTCCACCTGGAAGGGGCTATGTTTCTTTTGCCAGAACGTAGCAAAAATGAATATAACTTTTTTAATTGATAGTGCATCTAACATACATAGTTGTCGTTTGTTAATTATTATTGTTATTCATTGACTAAATCTTTGTTTTAAATATTTTACAAATATCTTACTGATTAGACACTAGTCTACGCTTTCTTATTAACATTTTCCTTAGATGCTGACAACATCAATAAAGTCCCTACGTAACAGCACAGTTAAAGTAAATGGAATGATTTTAAAACTTTAAATACAAGATCGCTGACACACGCTTACATTGCAGATAGCAGTCCGGCGCCAATATCCATAAAGTAGGTATAGTATCTTAAAAACTAGCACAAACTTAACGCATAAAAGCGAGTTCCTTTAAACGAATTCGTAGTTACATACTTGAATAAGTCATAACCGTAAACAAGGGTAGAATCTCTGACAAAAATGCTTTTGTTTGGCCTATAATCCCAAGCGTAACTTGTTCCTCAAACAAATTCTCGAGATATATTGGGCTAGAATCGTCCAATTTGGGTAAAGTGGGAGCGACGAGAGTTCGACGTTTTCGCTAAATTGTATGGTTATTTTAGATAAATCGCTGTCCTTTCCTCGCAGTTTCCCTATCTACAAAGGGACATTTGTCTCAAATGGATCCATCGACAACTTTTCTCTTTCCACATTACTAATACATCAAGATTTATTCCCGTCTACGACTGTGTCTCCGTTTCAATTCCGTTTCAAACGGACAAGGCTTTAACGTTGTCATTATTATTTAAATACACCAATATTTTAATAATAATGTTTTAGATTTGTTTGAATAGGCCCATAATTAAATATAAATGATATTGATGCCGGTTAGAGTCATACTTAACATTCTAGATTGATAAGATTTTAATTTTATTCATATGCATGTATAATATAAACAAACTTTGACTGGAGATAAGAACGAAACACTTCAGTAATGGATTCTGAAGAATTAATTTTAGATAAATTTTATTAGAGGTAATCTTTATTCTCTGCTACTGCCGATAGACAGATAGATACATATATTCAATAGATTCAGTAACCTAAGAATATTTATTTAAAATTAACCTAAGATAAAATTTTACCTTCAGTAAAATTGTACCAACGTCGCAATTTACTCCTCAATAATAAAAATTACAACCTTCTGGCAAATAATGTGTTCGGAGGAAGGAAGAGTAAAGAATGTAACGACCCTAATAAGGACGATCATTATAAGCGATTTTTGGAATTGCTAAGCGATGTATGCCATAATTGGCGGAGCTTAAATTTTTTTACAATACAGAATGTACGTGTGTATCATAATACGCAGTTCATACTTTTTACGTTGAGTGGCTCAGACATACTTTTAACAAATGGGAATTATAATAAACGCTGACGTTAAAGCGCTCGACAAAAGTAATGAACGTTTAACACTTAACTGGAAACAAGACGTCATATTACCGTTTTGTTGGGTGCTTTAGTTTTATTTACTTCGAATAATGGAAAGAATGAATGGGGAAGGAATTGTGGAGTAATTTACGGCGAGCCTAGTGTCGGGTGCAGGCGGCGCGTGATTGTGTAGTTGTGTAGTGTATTGTCACAGCAGCAAATTGAGTCGACAGTAATTCACGGTCTGCTGCGTAGATGCACCTCTGCGCTTTATTGATGGCATCTTCATTGCCTGTTGCTCGAGTGCACAGCGACGGTGCTTTGTGTCACCAGACGCTTTGAGATCGTCCCGACAGACAAATACTCGTACGTATAAGAACACGACTAACGGATGGCAATTCGTTAACAATTTTCGTGCTTATAACTGCAATAACAATGTACAATGTGCAATTATATGAGACACTTTTTCTGTTGTATACTTTTATCTACATCTCGTACCAAATTGGATTCGTTTAGGTTGTGTATATAAAATTTGTTTAATTAAAATTGATTAGTTAATTATATGATCAATATTCATCTACTTATTTTTAACAGTTCTTTTTTTCATACATATTTTTTTAGTACATTAATAGTTTTTAATAGTGCTATTGAATTCTCTTGAATAATGTGATGCCGTTTACTGAGGATATTATTGAATAACTATCTGTCACCCACACCTCGGTGAATGAAATTTTTACGTCTATTTTATTAATTTTCTGGAAACACTATATTCTATTCCCGACTATAATCTGTCTATGCCTAATTTCATTCAAATGCATGCGGGCTTTCAGGCGAGATTGAGTAACTAACATTCATCTAGGGAAACTTTCGTATCTATAATATTAGTAAGGTTATACGAGTATATCTATAATGGTATGAAAAGGCAAGTCAATAAATTATTATGTCCGATCACTTTTCTCTTGTTTTGCTCCACTACTGCGATAGGTTTGGTATACATAAAACATTATGTTGAAACAGTAGGGCATTGAACAGTAATGCTAAGAATAAATCAAATCCTATAAATAACTTTATCCGAACACACACGTGACTTTCCTACATAATACATAAAATTCCTTGCGACTATTGAATTAAGTTTGTCAAGAACAAGCTGCTGTTGTAATGATGATGACGAAGATCCTGTTTTTGCTGGACTGTTTAATTCTCCAATTAGCCGTTCTCTGCAGTAATTTAATCGAACATAAGTTTATTATGCATGTCAATAATAAATGTAAAGATAATTAAATTCTACTTAAGTAAGTAATCAATTATAGAATTTATCCTAAGTTAAGGTTTTTAAACTCATGAAATTTAAGCGTACGAATGCATAGTCCCTATTTCCCTATGTTTCAAAACAACATTAGTACACTCAAAATCACAAACTTCCTAGCCTAGAAATATTTTTTCACATTTTCACATTTCAACCTGAATTAAATTTTACGAATTCAAGATAACAGTCGGCGTCCTTCTTTGCATGCGACACTTGCCACTAATCTCGTTATATTTTCGCAGAACGCTAGAAATTAAGCATTTCCAAGAGTTTTATACAACACATTGCCAAAGGTTTATAACACCTTCAAAGTAATTCCTACAATTAATTAATATGAATCATATTGACCACTAGCTCATGGTGTTCGTCAAATCTTTTTAATAGTAATAAATAATTTTTAATAAATATAAATAATTGTGATAATCATTTTGCCATTACTCCACTCTCTTAACTTTTACGGAACAGCCGTACTATTTGTTTAGAAGATATTGACATAACTGACACCATTTTTGAAATAATCTTATAAAATAAGTCAATGCAATAAAGTTGTTTGTTCAAAACTGTTTCCTTGCACATACGCGATCTGACACAAATGGTGGGTATTAAATCGCGTCTACATCGGTCGCTGACGACGCGATTTCAATTCCTTCTTTATAAAATCTGTATGCACGGGATTTTTCTCGTCCAACCACCGCATTTTTATTCCTCGCAAAATAATATCTCCAGTTCCGTTACCGTAGACTTTTAAATACATTTCCATGGTTTGAAATTGTATAGTTCTTAATAAATATTACCTATTTCATAGTCGAACACAATTAAAACGACCGAAATTAAAACAGTGATTTTTTATGGTTAGATAGGTTTTCGCGGTATAGATATAACGTTATTTCAACGGCCTATATCGCTTGTTTTATCCACAAGTTCGGCTACGAGTACATCGATTGCCGTCAGGTTTGCAAACCGTTTGTTATTTTTCGAGCTGAGCGCACTCTGCTGGGAGCAAGCGTGCACTGTTATTAAATCATTTATTATTCAGCCCGACGAACTGTTTCACAATTTTCCCACCAACTTGGAGGCTTCGAGCAAACGAAACGTCATGGTAACATTATGCGTGTACCTGAAGACACCGGCGTTGAATATTTTACGCCTTACGTTTGCAAACAAGCGCGGTTGCACGCTTTGTTTTATTTTTTATTGTTTCTTCAAGCACAAAATGTATTTTTTAAGAGATCTTATGTTTCATTGCGAAAATTTAGAACGTTATAAAAACATACCTTTTGGGAGAATATTCTTTCATTTTTTTAAAAATTTCGACCTAGTTTATCTTCTAATTAGTATGACCTAATTTATATTAATTATAAAATATCCCTTATTATTACGATGCTTGCTTTCAAAACTTTGGTGGTGATTTAGGTCGGTACGGCCGGCCAATAAATTAAATAAAAACTAGTTCTGAATCTATGATAAAACCGTTAATAAACAAGTTTCAATGCCTTCCTGACCTAATACTCCAGTAAATGCGGTGTTATGAAGGGAAATCTAATTAACTATTTTTTCGCCGTAAAATACGATGGCATGAAAAGGGTGTTTTACACGAAATATTTATAAGAAGAATAATGAAATATTAGCAGAAACAGGAATGGAATGGTAAGGTACCGACTGATGTACAGATTCTTTTTGTTACTTTTTTATCGAGCGACACCAAAAACCATTAAGCATTATCTGAATGAATACTAGTTACAAAGTGTAATAACTGTTATGATTACCGGAGTGCGTCTAATAGTGTTCTTCCGTAACGGCTAACATTTCCCACGGGAGCTAAGTCACCTATTAATTGATGTTAAGTAGCTTAATATATATCTGAAGGTAAGAATTAATTAAGCCATCAAATACCGTTATGTAGCTGAAACATAAATCCGACGTAATTAACGTTGGATTAATAAAATCCGGGGATTATGTCAACACAAACGAAATGAGGAAAGATTCAATATATAATTACACAGATTCACGTTTATGTGCTGTCGAAGAATGTGTACCGAAATATAAGAATTATCTTTTAATAAGGCTTAACAAAAGTAAAAGTAATTTTTTCTTGTGATACAAATTGAGCTCTAGATAATCTCGGGATGCTAGTATTTTATATCTAACAAAAATACCGACAAGTTTTACTATTCGTATTTATACTATTTGCTATCCAAAAACAAATACAAATAACAAGCATCCGTACACAAACAAGCACGTCGAGGCCTGTATTTTTAATTCCCAGGTAATAAACGCATTTAAATAACACTGCGTCTTGCCTAAATTGGACTTCCACACACGCAGCTACAGGATGCAAGGTTGTCGTGCTGTGCGTGAGTCGATCGCTACCAAAGCCTTCCATTATAGTGCCAATACCACATCAACGACTACTGGTCTTACTGGTCCTTGGATCATTGCGTGCGAATCAGTCTAATTGTGGAAAGTCAGGCTTGAGAATGCTAATTGGAGAATTGAGGGTATCGTGGGAGTTTGATTCGCATTCTTTACCGTCTGCTTTCTTATTTTTTATATCGTTTTATTTTTTGCCAATACATATAATCACTATTGAATATTTATTATTTCGTCCTCGCTAACTTTCTAATGTAAACACTAGTTGTATACAAAATAAGAAAAGTATAGGTAATAAATACTTTTATTTTAATTAAAATGTTAATGATGATTAAAACAAAACTCGAAATAAATTACACGGGAGAAATGTCGAAGGTAGAACCTATAAGATGGTTGTAAAGAACAAATATAGATGAAGGAGGAAATAATAGGAAATTCATAATTTGCGTCCGTATTTTTAATAGACTATCATTAAGTAACCAACGTTTTCCAATTAAATTAATGTTATAGAATCTTGCATCTATTTTTATTGGAACAACGGGGTGAAAGCACATCCATTATTAATATTACTAATGTGTTCATACATCAGAACTTATTGAATTAGTCTTAATATTTTTGCTTGATTAAAACAACGGCACAAAAGCCATCACCATTTACCATTATTATGAGTATTAATATTACTAATGTATACTTATCCCAGCGCCTACTTGATTAATCTCATAGATTTGTGTACAGAGCGTAATAAACTACACGTCACGGTATCGTGAATCTGCTCCCTGTAATTATCAGAATGCGTAATGCGCATAAGTTCGTGTTATGAGGCTTACACAAACATTTCTATGATTTGCGTTCGTATTAACGCATCAATATAATTATTATGTATGTGTAGATAATTTAGTTTGTTGTCATATTGTTCGAGTCGTCCATTACAAGAGAACGTCATTAACTGAAAAGATGATTTCTTAAATGGAAAATGGTAAAATCGAGTAACGCACAGTTAATGTTTTAATAAAAAGGCTAGTACCTAGTTTACAATGGTATTGCGTTACTATCTAAAATAAAGCCGTGCAAAGCTTTTTTGCAAGCCCCTAAATGTTTTATATAGTTGTAACATTTTTTGCTGGATTTGAATATTTGAACGTAACCCTATATCAGCTGGCCGTGTACGCAATGAGTCTCCCGGGCATGGAACTGTTGACAGGAGCACATCTAACTCACTTCCCTACTGTTCGTTTTTTCTTCACGTTAGGTACTGTTGTGGCATTCGACCCTTCACAAATTACATTCACAACATCGCTGGGTAAATTGAAAGCCGCGCGTCATCTTGTTTTGTTTTTGATAGAAAGATTCACCTTGTCATTTCTAGTATATTTTTCTAGTATACTTTTGATTTCTTTTGTAATAAATGGTAGCTGTTGTCCGCGGTTTTGCCCGTGTTATTTATTAAGTATATTTTGACCAATTTACACAGTATAACATATTTAGACGCCATATTACTGTAAAGTTTAATTTAAATCCGCTTCGTAATTTTTTCGTAAAAGTATCGTCCTCGTAAATGAATGATGTCTTCTTCAGTTTATTAAAATTTACAAATTAGAAAAAATATGTTTCTTTACTGTTTCTATTTCTAGCGATAATTCTTAAATTGAGGTGGGAAGTTCCTAAGTATTATTTTTGATTTCTGCATGTTTAATTCAATGCTGTGTTCCGATAAATATTAAAGGTTTATTCAGTTGTGGTCCTTCACACAAACTTCTTAGAAGTATTCAGACATAAACTTAGGGTAAACTTTTCTTCTTGAAGCAACTTTCTAATATCTTAACTTATTTATTCTATTGAATCGTGCCTTGAAATTTTTTTTCTTTTTGTTCACCGTAAAATAAGTGATGCCAGTCTGCGTTTCAATACACTTTTGAATTCTGGTGATAGACCCCGTGGGATTATAATGCGGTTACTTGTCCCATGTTACCCATTGTCCTAGGTGATGTAGTTGTCACTCAAACTGTCGCACATAAACAAATCCGCTTGTCGCGTCTTGTCGCATTCTGATTACAATTGTCACGTAGGCGACAAATACATACGACTATTTGATATTTTCGCGTCGCATCGTATCGTTTCGCTCCGCACCGCATCGTATCGTTTCGCGCCGCACCGCATCGTACCGCATCGTATCGCCCCACCTCGTTACCGCGTTCATCGTTCGCCTAGGACGGGTTAATCAATTTTCAAATTTAGATTCATCCTATTTAAAATAGCAACTTAATAACATCAGTTAAAATATATTTTTTCAACAGGATAATAGCACGGGCCAAGCGTTACTCGACGTGGTATTTAGGCATCTTGACTTATTGGAGACTGCGTACTTTGGCCTACGCTACGTTGATCAAGACAACCAAACTGTAAGTACATGTTAAATAGAAATCCAATGCAATTATTTATTTCTTTATTTAAAACTTTATTGTAAATTTATTTTATAACATAACAGGGCGGATTTATGAGGCCTACTGTTATCTTAACGCAGATACATTACTTAGATTTTGATCGTCGTAACAGTGAAATATTTTCGAAACTAAACATACCATATTCGTGTATTAATGATTGTATGGTTCGAGAGTTGTACAAGTCAATTTGCATAAATGAATTGGCAGTATGTAACTTTAAATTATATCTTATCTCTGTCCTCGTATTCATAGCACTGGCTGGATGCCGGAAAGAGGCTGCGTCGGCAACTGCGGGGTTCCGACCCTCATACCTTCTACTTCGGGGTCAAGTTCTACGCAGCAGATCCTTGCAAGCTGTTAGAGGAAATAACGAGGTTAGTATTTCAAAATACAGCACACAAAAAGATAGACTTTTTGAAAATATATATTTTTTATCGCATTCGTCTAATTACTTTATCTTTCTTTTACTTAATAGTAGCTATCCAATTGAATAACTTTTATTAACATATAGTTTAACAGATAGAACGTCCAAAATCATCAAAGTTAAAAATGGTATTTATCTATAACAAAGTCAACAAGAGCCTTTATTTAAATTCCTCTAAGTTCCATCCAATTTCTAGATATTAAGTAAGCAAGCGAGATATCCAATTGCTAGCTGAAAGTTTTTAGTTTATTGAGATAACAGTTGGCGTAAGGAAATATTTATAAAACGAAGTGAGTAAAGGTTGAGCTTTTCCATAAACTCGGCGTAGTAATGCTCAGAATTATAATGAATACTTAAGCAGCGAGATTATTTTAACACCGGCGAAGTTAACTCCCGTTCGTACCTGTGTGAATTTTTTATTCACCGTTAATCCTGTGAAACCGACACTAAAACTTGTTCAAGTTAAAATGCGAGCGAAGTGAGAACCAAGATTTTAATTACAAGAGTTTCGTAAAGATAATTTGCGGTGTACCATTTAAAAAAACCGGGTTAACTCGGCCGGTGTTAGGTGCGTGTCGGATTGCTAAGGACGTCTTCCGTGAAACATTTAGCGTGCTGATACTTTAAACGCGAAAAATTAAATGTTTTTGGGCCAAAAGTTATGTAATTGCTGCGTTGTACGAAACAAAATAAACGTATTGTATTTTTACTTTATTCGCAATCATGGTAGCCCAAAAATACTAAATACACTACGGTTGCCGCATCTTAAATGAGAGGAAGAAAGTTTTAATATTACTAATGCCAATAGACTTAGACACTAGCCATTTGTCTCGGCCCTTAGAAACAATATTGTCTATCTATTATCTAGAGTTTACATTATAGATTCTTATCTAATATAAGAATTCCAGTCTTGTTTAAGGCTTGATGTTTGTAGACGCCTATAGAGAGCTACTATACAAAACTCTTAACAAAGGATAGTTTGCTCTATAATGGATTTATGATATATAATAAAAAACCGGACGTTCTCAATGCAAACTTTGATTTAGTTTCTATATCTGTTAATCGATAACAGATATACCTATCGCTCATTTGGAACAAAAACGTATTTTGTTTTTTAAGGCGTCACATTTTAAAATTTTAGAACTATGTAAATACGGTATTTGTAAATACTTATTCAAACTTACGCCTCGTTGGGAATCGAACTCAGGACCCATTGGCAAACCATGTTATTGTTATTGTTGTGAACATTATGTCACACAGATCGTCAAAGTTAGGTAATTATTTTGCAAAAGTTCGATATATATAGTACATAATAATAAATAAGCTGTACATGAACATAAATGAAAACAATGCTGACAATAATTATTAAATATGATTTGTATGAATACTGCAATGATTCGTCTCAATAATACCACTTAATTCGTGATATATTGATTGTTCTGTGATTTTAACTGGATTTATGGCACAAAATATATCGCAACCGGTATACCAGCTTAATTTTATAGAGCAACGATATAATATTTGTTATTGTAATGAGTTCCAAACCAAACCGCTAACGTGTATTTGAAAATGAATTTAATTACCGCACATATAAAATTATCAGTATCTGTATTTAGTGATGTGGTTTTCATCAAAACAGTCAATGGATTTACAGAATTCAAATTATTTATTCAGCGTGAAAATTTTACGCACTGCCGCCACGTAATAAATATTACTTTGAACTGAACTGAACTGCGTAATGTTTTATGCTTTAAAATTTTTACTACCAATTAATATTGCCGGTAAAACGCCACTGAATTCTGATGAAATCATTAAAAATGCAAAGAAGTAACAGTACCAGACCTACATGTGTACGTAAACAAAATGGAGGGACACTGTTACATTATTATACAACAAATTACGTGCCTATACTTTTTGTCTTATTTTCCTCACACCCTTTGGTATGGTAATATCTGCCTTGCTGAGTATACACATGAAAAGCAAATAAAGGGAAATTATTTATGCTTATGGAGCATACCTGCACACTCACGGAATTACCTCCGGGTTTGATAACGGAGAGAAGACGGCGAATGTTGGCTTAATAATACGAATAATGCGAGTAGGGGGTCGGGAGTGGCAATAAAACACATCTGTTGTTACACGCGAGGCTATCGGCATCAAGTGCCCAGTCAGCGCCATTGCTGGAGGATGTTTGGTGCTCGACGGAATGGGCTCCCCGTTCCTTTAGTAGCGGTTCGATTATATGAAGGGACGATATGATACGACGTTCGCCGCGATTTTATCAATTTTAACTGGTTTTAGAGCTGGTACATAATGCTCGGTCGACTGGTATTAAATATAATATTAGCAATGTTCTTATTATGGTTAATTTAGCTTCAAATTGAAGTGCGGATAGATTGAATTTAATGTATAATAATATACGTAATAATATTCAGCTAAGGTTTTGGTTTATTTGAGTATGCTGTAGACTTTTGAGTTATTATTTTTAGGGAGAATCTCTTTTTGGGGAGTATTGGAATATAAAAGTGAGTT
>DWGW01000999.1:0-12394 GCA_018247775.1 Udranomia orcinus
CATAAAAAAAAAAAAAAAGAAATGGAAACTGTAAGTAAAATATACGAATAAAAAAAATCGTAGACATATTTTACTAGTACTTTGGGATCAATTCAAATGAATATAATTTCTATCTCTTAGGCAATAAGCGTCAAGGAGGAGGATAGCTATGAGAAAGTTAAGACAAGCCAAGATTAAAATATACACAAAGATGAAGAAGTACATGTATTCAAAGCGTCAAACGGCAATATTTCTGTTATCTTCGGACTTAAATCCGGAGATGAAATTAATCTCTGCTATGATGTTAGCTCCAATTTCGCCAGATAACGTCGGAATATTTTATTGCGATACTTTGAAACTGTCATTTACAAATTGAAGCGAATATTTGTGAGCCGTCTTTGGGGTTTAAAAAAGAATTTCCTTATCTTCGTTAGCGATTGTAGATTATGTTTCGGATAACGAACGAAATGGGCGTACATTATGAGGGATCGATACAAAACGATAAAAAACTCAATCGATAAAAAACTCATACCAAAATGTTTGTATCCCACAAACATTTTGGTATGAGTTTTTCGTCAACTTTATTTACATAATTGCATCTAATGTCTTATTTAAAAATGTAGTGACTTTCAAAATTGAATTCATTTTTAAGTCGTCCAAATCAAATCGACAATTACAGTCAATTTGACTTTTTTATAGACTGAATTATACCTCTATAAAGTTTGCAGGACGGCTTCTGTAGGTATGCACGTTTTTTATCAAATGTTAGAATTATAGAGTCATTAGCTTGAAGACTGACAGAACAGACAGAATGATTACCTTTATCTTAATCCCGGAAATACTTGTATGGGTGACCGAAAATACCGGTTTTGCTTAAATGCTTCAGTATAGCACGAATATTATCAAATTTCGAATTATAGCATCATTAACTTGATGATTGACTCAGTGAACTCAAGAATCGCTAATTCATTGGAATAGTCTGCTCCAGTATTTTTTAGATATTTATTTAGTTTTATTGACCAACAAATTGGAACAAAACAAATAGAAATGACACAAAAGGCGGACTTAATGCCAGATGCCAACACAAAAAGGACAGCAGACATACAGGATAATACACAGATTTACTAGCCCTCAAAGCTCCGTAATTAATGTTAAAAGCTTCGAACTGAGTTTCGGGAGTGGCAACTCAACTGCCAACTTCGAACAAAAGTGTTCCGGTTTGAACGCAGTTCCCAATGTCCATGCATTCGAGACTGTGGAAAATTTTTTGGGGTTTGGTTGTAGTTGCATGGAAAAATATGGATTCATTTGGTCGAGAAATAAGGGCGTGCTAATTGTTTTAGTATGAAACTTTTTGCGTCGGTTTTTTTGAGTTCGATGTTAGTAGGCAGAAATTATGTATGCAATTCTATTAGGAGATTTGATAGAGAGATCTACCCTTAATCTAATGTTAATCGTAAGCGAGAAGCGGCAATAGCCCAATGGGTAGTGTGACAGACTGACGATCGAAAGGTTGTCGGTTCGATCCTCAGTCCCCCGTTGCATTATTGACGTGAACCCACTCCTAACACAAGCCTTCGAGCTTATCTGGAGGGGTTAACAAAATTACTAGTATGTTTGCATGCTAGTAATTTTTTTTTTTTAAATAAAAAAAAAATAGTGTTAATAGATTTTATACAGTACACATTTTATACAATATTTTGTATACTGTATCTGTAGATGCAGTACATTTTGTATTGTAATACAATACAAAATGTCGTTGTGTGGGTTGATTCTGTTTTGCATAAGTAGGTTCAATTTGCGTATGAAAAATATCATAACGCTATCACTAAGCTAATGTCGGAAGGTTCTGTCGGCACTTTTGCATCTACGTTAGGTACAAATGATAAAAGAGCGATAATCCCTTTTATCATATGGTCCTCTCGTCTATATTTACTGGCAAATCTCCGCTTGTATCCCTAGTCCAACTGAATGTCGCAGTTCCACAAACACACCGGGAACACAGGATAGAAATGGCTTACGGCTTATGCAAATATTTCGCTTGTTCTTCCGAGACATATTTACGAGTGTGGACACAAACGGACAAGCCCCGGCTATATTGTATGATCTCTAATATTGTTTATGGCGTCTGTCACGGGAATGGGATTGTGTCCTTTAAATCCTGTATCTGTGGAGATAAGACGCATGGACCTTTATGCACTAAGTGCGAATAGTGTCGCGGCTTGTATACATCGAGCGACAGAGTAGGAAAGAAAGTTCATAGATATTATGCACACACATACGTACATAAACAAAAATATAATCAATTTCAATGTTCCCGTGTGACGTGATATAAAACGTCAAGCAGAATATAAGTCGCTATAAAACGTAGTATAACAAAAAAGCATGTGACATGAAATAATACAATGCAAACAGAGACGGGGATGAGGACGGGGACGGGGACGGGAACAGGAACAGAAATGGGAACGGGAACGGAAATGGAAACAGAAACGGGAACGGGGAAATGATTGAGGCGGTACAAAGTGCGCCGGGTTAGCTAGTGAGTTATAAATACATAAGATCTGCAAACAAGAAAAGAACATATAATAATATAAAAAATCGATGCCTATGATTCAATTATAGCAAAACCTCTCTGTGCATATAGCCATCTGTGACCTCATGTGACCATCATGTGACCAGAGTACGTTGACCAAAGTCAAGAGCGGTCAGAAATTGGATGGGTCGGAGTATCGCTGACCTGATTTCTGACGCGTCAAGCCAGCGGATCCAGTTGTTGTCGTTGTCACATGGCTGTCCTGAAATACAATAAATGCCTCATACATTTCGTTCCAAGTTTCGTTATGAAAGTTACAATATTTCGCAGTTTACTCGCTAGCTGTGGGACAAAATTGATATATTGAGTTTTCCGACTAATAAAAGATTAATTATACACCATAACCAGCAGGCTATATTAAGACGATTAAGTCTTTCCAATCCAATTATTCACGCTTGTAAAATTTCAGCTAATCGTCGGGTACAAAATAATGCTATTCAGAGCGTGTTAACATTCCCTAAGTGGTTATTTGGAAAACTGCTGGCCATTAACGAATTTATTAATATGTATGAGCCGAGCAATCAAAGACACGTCTACTTGACGATACGACTCGTGTACAGGATAAGTTAAGATAAACAGTGGAAAATATTATACACCATTTTAGCCGACTTCATTAAAAGAAGTAGATCTTAATAAACGGTATTGGTGATAACGAAATTCTTTCGATGAGGATGTCCTTTCTCTTTCGCTCAGCAAAAGTGGATTAAGAGCTTAGGCAACATTTTTGCTTTCCTGTGTTGCCTTAGCTTTCAGGCAAGACTACCACCAAATGATGATTATTTTATACGAAAGATATCAATAGCTGGCAACTTACTTCATTCTACTGTGTACTAACCACATTGGTAGATGAGGAATAAAAAGCAGGTGACAGACATAATAAAAAGGTATTGGTCCATATAGTGGTTATGTCGAAGAAAAAAAAACGAAGTCCTTTTTCTTCGCGCCATTAAGTACTGAACGATACATACATTTAGCATTGATATTTTTCTCAAGATCTGAACACTTCAAGTTTTTAAATGCTGTTTTTACGACTACGCTACAACCGTTTTAACGAAGACACAACTTTCGAGCAATCGCAATGATTCCTGAACATTTTTTGATCCCTTATTTTTTCCCCTAGTATACAACCAAAGATTTTTACAGATTATTAAACTTGTACAACTACTAAATTCTACTTCTTATCCTACATAGTGCTGACTCAGGCTTTATTCATGTATCTAAAATATAAAACCGAATGAATGATTACGAGTTTATGGCGTGTATTTAAAGATAGGGCATATCTAAATAGCAATTGTCTGGAAAATTTGTTGTGTAAAAATGAAACAATGCGGCAATACATAATAAAAGATAAACTTAAACAACGCTAATAATAAATTTTACTTTTGATAAAATACCTGAGATGTATTTTTATGTCTGGTTTGCGTAATCGGGTAGGAAATGTTATTCAATGACTGTACAATTCACAATTCATCTTTAGGTAGACTTCCAGAACATTCTAAAGACTGGATAATAAACGCTAAGATCCAGGATAAAATTTGAAAGGTTGGATGCAATTTAAGATGCAAGGAATTCACATAACTTCGGAGATAAATAAAAAAGGAAAATTTTGACGCAGTCTTCATTGATTCGAGTTATATTTAAAGACCCGTACACTGCACTGGGTACAATGTTGGGTTGAGGATTGTAGGGCCCTGGGTTCAGCTCCTAACGAATTTGTGTGTCTTTATACGTAATCCAAGGTTCCCACAGAAGCTCCTAACATGTGGCCAAGCGTGTAGTAATCATTATAAAATCGGTTCAGTATACGCTTCTACAGTATAGCTAGTCTGTGCCCAGCGCCAATCAGTGAGATAGCTCGGGATAGGACTTGATCTGTGTTATCAGTCCAGTTGACTGATACACGCTAAACATAGACCGTGCTGATAACAGATACTTAGGACCAGTTAGTCCCTAAATAACATCGATTTAATTATGATAACGTTTAAATTTACCGACCAATAAAATGTAAAAGCAACTTTACTTACATACACTTACCTAAATATTCAAAAGCAATTTGTACTCGCCAGCGTTTATGTAACCCCCATTACTTACGCAATAATTGAACCTCCAATGAACGAATTTCCGCATGTAGTATATGTTTGCGGGTTGCCAGTAACATATAATTATTGCTACTAGCAACCCATAATTACTCGGTCAAAAATAAAAGATTAAAATAGTTGAAAAGTATACATAAAATTGACAATAAAATAACATAGCACCTAAAAATATTTGTTTATAACCAATTTTATACGTCTATGAAATGTTCATAATGACTAAGTTATTAAATATGTACTATGTGAAGTGCGCACAAAATGTCAATTAATTGAGAACGATTTCATCATTAAAATCTATTAAAAGAACTATTTATTCAAAACATTATCATTCAGTCACATAATTTATCAAAATTAACTGCTGCATAATAAATAAATGACCTCCACAAAGTCGGAACCATTAAATAATTCATTAAAATCACTAACCAATCGTAAATCAGCTAACGGACGCCACGTTGCAAAACCGACCAATCAGATTGCGGGATTTGAAATTGCAAATTGAATTCCATAGAACGTTTTAATTATTTCAATCATTTATAAATTTCGTATGATGGAAGGATGTACGAGATGATTTATTATTATTGTTGTTTCATTTACATAGATGTTTGGTTTTGCAATATTTTGGACAGCTAGCTTTTGCACCTGGATATTGACGTATTATGAACAATTTCTTTTTTTTCTATTTGAGTAAATTACAAATATGTTTTTTATGACATTTCGATTTGTTAGAAAATTTAGAACTTCGAACCCAGAGACCTATCTATCGCTTCTATCGTCATCGCTTCCATTAATGAAATATATACAATTAGAGACTTGTGATTGTCAACAGACACACTTAAGTTATCCATTTAGATCTGCGTAAGATAAGAAAATGTCGAAAGTAAAAGTTATATGAGCACTGAAATCTACAAGTATTCTATTATAACCACAAGTGAGTGTAGGAAAATTAGTTTAAATATTTAATTTAAACTCATTTAATTTACGAAAACATACAGACAGCTTTTAATATCGCCTAGCATATTTGGCTTATGAGAACCTACCTACAGTTCTCGTAATGGGTACCGGTGAAATATTAACGAAGTGCCTGTACCAGTTAGTTGGAATTTAATGGAAATAATGATTAAAGTAAACACGCAGCAAAATTGTTATTTTAGGACCAGGTTCAAAATTTATGTTTATTACTACTGTTCGGTGTACTAACATGGGTAGTGTTGTGTAGTGTTATAAATGCGGTTGATTATAACAGAATAGAAATTACTCGTTTAATTCAATTATGATATCATTATTTTGAACTAGGTGTGTGGATGGAGGTTTGATTGATGATATTAAATAAATATGTTATTATAATTAAGTACTAAGACAATCAAAAGTTTATAATTATGTAATTTAATATTGTTACAGAGTTATGTTAACTAAGTTATGACTAACAAACTATATTTTTTCACATGGACATGTCAATGCTTGGTAACGAACATGAAAATCGCCCAAAATTCGTTTTAATCAAAAATATGGTCAGTCACTTAAGTTTTCATATTTCACATAAACACCCGTAAACATCAGCATCTTAACAAGTTAAAATTTGAGTTCAGTACAAATGCGAAGAAAAATTGAATATAAAATTTCAACGTGGTCTCACAATAAAATTATATATTTTTATATGTAGCCCTTTTGTTTATAACAGCGATGTATATTTACTTTACCGTAATATAATTAAAATGAGGACAACGTTACTTGATCGTTTAACCATCTGTCGTTCGGATATATAACGATTTTTAATCGAAAGATCCACGTTTGTATGAAGCAAATAGTTTAAAACAATATTCATTCTATACGAAAACTATACAATAAAATACATTATCGCTAAATGTTCTGAAGGTTGCGTGAATTGTACGAAAACGAAAAGTGCAATTGGCACGATTTGTCAGCTAGAATGATTAATTTAATATTTGCTATTGATCAACTATTTTTTCAAGTAAATGTAATTGTGATTTATTGTCGGACCAATAATGATATTTAGAAATGTAAATTGTTATGGCAACAGCACTTCAATAAATCAAGCTTTGTTCGAGTCGTAGAACGTTAACTTGTAGCTCGATCGAGATTGAATTGGCGTAAAGATAAACCACCAATAGCTGAAGAATCAGACTGCGCACAGTCTGCTAACAGAGAGAGATGGCGGAAGATCATGAAGAAAGCCATGTCCGCCTCTAACACTGACGCGGAAGCCTCAACGTGACCATGACTGCACTGCCAAGAGCGAAACGACACAGAAGAAGAAGCTGAAGAATGAGTGAATGAATTTCGTCGACATTAGCATGGCGATCCTCAACTGTCCGGTTTACCATCCTTCTTCTCGCGCTCTTGTAATTTGTAAAATTGACTTCCTTCTGAAGCAGTGGAGCGCTATGACATAGGGTTCTTCAAACGTAGAGCAAAAAGAAGTCTCCTTCAAAGCCGACGAGGCATTGGTGTTGCATTAATACAAAGTAGATGGTGGTCACTTAACATCAGGAAACAGGCCCTTCGCTAGGTTAAAATCTATAGAAATAAAAACAAAATCCATGAGAAACAATATATTGAATACAATGTAGTCTATGTTTCGTCTGAGCGTGATCAGAAGCGACAGTCGAGCTGTAGAAACGATTTGTCAGTGTTTCTGACTAACATATTGCAACTTTAGCCGTGACAAATTCTGTAGACATAGTTCTGTTGAATTTATGTCTGTCTTAGAAGCGCCAGTATGTCATGACGTCACGAAGGTTTAGGTTACCCAAATAATGCCCTAAAATCGTAAGGTTTTCGTTGTTTGGGTATTTTATTTTCCCAAATTTTTTATATATTCTACATAATGGTGTACTTTTAGTAGTATTTGTAGACTGCTCTTCTATAAACATTTGGACATACGATAGTTAACGTAGGAGCCATCGATATTAAATTTTTTTGACAATTTTCCCGACATAATAATATATTTAGTTGATTGAACTGTTCACCGTTGGGACACATGGCACATTTGGGAAAATATCAAGGAGGGCCAATGGCCACTAACACTCCATGGCGTTGATTAAGCGAATTTCTTAAAAGGATATATAACTTAATAATTCTATAAGGTACGATCGATTTTTGTCGGTTGTTAGGCGATCTAGTCATAAACGATGTATCCAAAACACAAAGACACATTAAAAGTAATATAATATATAATACTTACTTCGTAACCTTCGTACCTGTAACCTGGCATAGCAACGCTTATACCATGCATAGAAGTTCAAAACACTTTATCACATTACTGATGACGCGAAAACCTATAAAACAGTGACGTCATAACAAATAGCTAATAATAGAAGCTGCAATCAAGTTCCCGGAAACGCAAATCGGGAATTCACAGTGATTGTAACAGACTAGCTTGATCGAATTAATTCCTCGCACAATCATAGCGCCAATTTGATTCAATTGGAATGAGCTAATGGTGTTTCTCATACTACATTAGAATATAAGCGGCAATAGCCCAATGGGTAGTGTGTCGGACTTACGATCGAGAGATCGTGGGTTCGATCCCCACTCCCCCGTTGCACTATTGACGTGAACCCACTCCTTCGAGCTTAGCTGGAGGGGTTAAAAAAATTGCTAGTATGTATTAACATGCTAGTAATTAAAAAAAAAAAGAAAAAAGAAAAAAGAAAAAGAAATTTTATTAAGTGTAAATTTACCTAATCTCCCTATAAAGTGAGTCGCCAATAATTTACTAAAAAGATCAGTCGGTAAAATATAATGGAATGACTAAACTTTGTCTTCTTAACCGACTTCAAAAAAGGAGGAGGTTATCAATGCGTTAGTTTTAAGTCTTCTTCCTGTAAAACGGTGTAAATGCAAATACGCGGTTTTTACAAATAGCTCTTCCGTGGTTTTGCACGCGCAATTACCTTATGTCTTTCCTAAGAAATGAGACTTTTTTGATATAAGAAGAAACAAGCTGTTCGTTTTGAGGAACGTCATTATGAGGTCAGACCTGGATGGAATTGAATCCAGGAAGTTAATCAGATTTAACATTTCTAACATTTAAAAAGTAATTCGACTTATGTATGTTTGCAAACAAATAGAATGGTTCATTTGTTTTTATGCCGCTACCGATTGACATAAAGATCATGGTCCCTCCAATAGCTAACTGGATCAATAGCAACATTATGCTATATGATTCATCAGGCCATAACGTTCAGTCTCTCGAAACAGTACATCACGTGGGTTTCAAATAAAATGAACCCAACATTCAAGTAAATAAGGTACAATTTTATTTGCATCGATACTTAAATGACTTGGGATAAAAAGTCGTTACAAATGATGCAGAACGCTGTAACAAAGAGCAGTTGTTTACTGTTCATCGCCGTTATTTCTTTAGGATGCCTTTAAATTAATTGCTGTGATATCGGAAAGAATTCGTACACAATCCCTCTTTTATACTTGTTTACCACTTACGGGATATTTACCGCAATTTCGGGTTGAGTTTTTGATATTTGGGGCATGCGCATATTTTATTTGTGGGTAGATTTAAGTTATGAGTGAATGACGAATGATATTTGCGGGTAGATTGAATTTACTGGTGAATAACGAATGACATTAGGTTAGTAACAAATGTAATTTTCTTTTTTAAGTCTTCCTTCCTTAGCTTTGTTCCATTTGCAAAAATCCATTAAATGAATGGTTTGTATAAATGTGATTTGTAGCTTGTATTAGACCCTCTTGATATTTTCTAGTAACTGACATGGACAAAGAAGCTCCGTAATAAAGATCACGTAGGTTAGAAATCTGCAACTGACTTCTTCTTGACTGACTTCGTCTTCTTGACTGACTTCGTCTTTTTCAATCGAATCATGGAATGTCCCGAAAATATCTATACATATTGCACACTTCCTATGCAAAAACAAGTAGAGTTGTGTCGTCATGAACTAAGTGCATATCAGTGATAACTTTATGATAAACTACAATTTGCAAGTATAACAATCTGTTTTTCCCCTTTAGCGCTAAAACGCATAATAATTAAATTCTAATACGTGAGCATATTTTTTAAGATCGGACGCGCGAACTCTGAATTGGAAGTATATTGAAAAGCCACGCAGTAATCTGCATTAATTAGGCTATACATAAGACTAGTAAAATACTTTGACGTTCACTTCAATTTTAATTTCAGGGAACAATGCATTTGTTATCTGAAATAGAAAACTTAAAAGGATACGACGACCCTTTGGCGCAATGGTCACCATGCCAGACTGCCGTTCGAAGAGTCCTGGGTTCGATACAACGATACAAACATTTAGATGATGACTTTAAATATTTGGTCTCGTCTAGATGTGTGTCTTTGTATGTATGTTGTCCATGGTACCCACAACACAGGATCCTTGTGTAAGACTATGAGTGTGAAGAGTTAATTAATTAATTAAATTATTATACTTCATTTTTTGTCTTTACCGTATAGGTGTATAAGTCGTTTTTAAAACTAAAAATAAAACACATTTTGCTCAACAACTGCACTGTTGCATTAGAATACTCCCGGTGCAAGTAAGATGAGTATTATTTATTGTGTTATGACGCAAGTCCTTTACATTTTGCATTGTATATTGAACCGTTTCGTTCTCTTAGTATGGATCCCATGACACACTGCACGTGCTACTGTTTCGCTATACTTACTGTTTTATACCGCTTGAATTGTATCTGATTAACAGGATTACAAAGCTAAATATCTTAGTTAAAATATTGTATTCCAGCTATGTGTCAAATGTGTAGGTACTTTATGGATGAACTTGGTAAATAAATGGCGATTTGATGTGGTAAATATATTGTGCAATGTACTCTTGTGACCTGAACTTGTATTTCTGAAACTATAAAGTCAGATCAGAAGATGCTGGCGCTAAATATTTTTCGACTAAATAACCCCTAGAGTGATGCCATAAATCATAAAAGCGAATTCAAATTTCGTTCGTGTAAAACACGTGACAAGTAAACTCGCACAAGCGAAGAAAACTCAACGAAATATCTACAATTTAAATCCGAGCACACCGTAAGCAGAATACCGTTTATGCAAAATTAAGTCCTGAAAGTTCACAGAATAGTTCGAATTTAAGTGCGATATTGCTGGTGTTTCCAACTTTAGGGCTACAACAATCTTTATTAAAAGCCCTCGATCACCTTCACGAAAAACATGCAGGCTATTTTCACGGGTCCGCTAAATTGTAAAATTCACAAAGCCTCATAAACGCCAGCAACAAAGAAAGCGAACTCCTGAGTGAAAGACGACGCAGGTAGCCAATTAGCGGAGCAACCAGGAAACCATCTTTATCACGACCTTCCTTGTTCTCAAACTGAGCACAGGGTTCTCAGTTGTATTACGCACACGTCACGGTCGGCTTTAGCTCGTCTCTCGGACGGCTAAAGGTAGGGTTGCCACGCGTACTTTATAATAAAGTATTGTACGTTATTTCGGGAAATTATACTTTATGAGAACAATAAACGCGAAAATACTTTCTTTTGTATGATTTGATTTTTCTTCGATTAAAAAAAGCGAAAATCGATAGAAAATATCTTTTTAAAGTTGATAATATTAATAAAGGATTAATTGTACTTTATTTTAATACAATGTACTTTTTTCTCTTATCTTTAAAGAATGTAATTTAAATGCAAGAAAAAAAGTGACAACCCTAGTTACAGGTCATTAATGCCGCATCCGAAAGGCGATTCACTTCACACATCGCCCGCGTGTCCTTACGCTGTGACGTCAAAGCCAGCCTTGTGACGGCGTAAGGGCGTATCACACAAAATGGCTCAATTTAGACAATTCCACGACAATTCGTTCCAATTACCGACAACGTTATTTATCGCTATAAATTACTGGCTTCCGCCACTAAAAACTAAACATTCGTGGCGGGTACTTGTTGATGGATGTGTTCATTGTTATTCGATTACGTTATAATGTTATTTCCTACTCATTGTATTTAGCCGTTTGGGAATATTCTTAAAATCAATTCAAATCCATCCATTACTGTTCTATTGTAAGCTACGAAGACTCAAGAGAGAAGACTCGTAAACTGCGTATAAATAACTAATAAATAGGTATACTTAATAGATGTTTAAAAATACACAAACTTGAGCAAAATAAAATTGTCCTTTTCAATGTTCTATAAAAATCTGATTAATTGCTGCCTCGCACTTGCAAGATGTGAAGAATGCAAGAGCTTCATTTTTAGGTATTCTCTAAGCCCTACAACATGGAGCTCTTCTAAAAAGGCAGAAGAAAGCCCTCCTTTAGGCATTAGAGACTCCCATAACGTTGTAGATGTTGACGGTGACCACCATCAGGTGGCCCGCTTGCCACTCCGTTTGGCGTAGATATAAAAAAATACTCCACGAACGAACGAACGAATATACAATAAGAAATATAAAAAAACCAATAATATTTTTTTACTTAAATCAATTAACAAGATCATATAAGACTAATCTTATTATGGACTAATGAAATATGTTAATAATACAATAATTTATCGATACTGGTTTGTTAATAGTCAAAGCTACATGTGGATGTTACGCTAAATTGAATAATATTTTGTTAACGACCTTTCAAAGTCGAAACACGGTGAATGATAGTTAGTTAACCATTAGATTAACCTTGTGACGTCAAAGCGTTAACTTAGCCCTTGATAACATTTAAATGCAGATTTAAATAAGGGGCCTAAATAATTTCATGATTATT
>DWGW01001000.1:0-12393 GCA_018247775.1 Udranomia orcinus
GGGGTGTGGCGGGCGTGCGCCACTCGCTTTGAAGAGAACTGGGCGAGTGCGCGCGTGTGCACGTCTGTGCGCCGCTGTGTGTGTGATTGAGCTGAGTAATGAAGGCACAGGGTGTGTTGGTTTTCTTTTTAGCCGATATTATTTCTCGTTCTTCGATAAACGTTGCGCTGAATTTGGTTAAGATATAGTAGATTATAACATAGTAAATATATTTTACATTGTCAAGTACCATTTCGTTCGAGCTTGAATTACAAAATGAGTGAGAAAATTCGAAATCCTAATCTATATGGTTTTATAATATATTCTATAGATAACCGTAGGACTACCCAATATTAACGGACAAATATTATTTTATAAAAGAAAAAGATATTTCTGCATCAGCCTGTATAGTCTAGGGGCGCGGTGTGCGCTTGTGTTGTGCGTCGTATGCAGAAGGGCGCTGTGTGCGTCGACGCGGGCTCGCCCGGCGCACCCCCGTTCACGGCCAGGGGTCGGCGACCGCGCCCGGGCTACGCCGTAACCTCGCTACGGAGCTACGACGTAGCTCGTAGCTTCCTATTGTTTTAATTTTATATACCACCTATCCACATGCATGCATTGTCTGCTTATTGGGTCACTTGCTTTTTCATAACGCGGAGTACATCGTTAGCGTGATTATTTATAATGCGTTTTATTACATGCTCATAGTATATAAGAGTCGCTTTGAGTGCACATAAAATAATCGCAATGTTGTGATCACGTTTAATCGATACTTTAGCTGGGCTATCACTAAAAGCGTACCAATAATATTTAGCACTTAAAAATTTAGCTTTTAACCAACATTGACGATGCGGTCTTTTGTTCACACAAGAAGTACTTAAGCGAGATTATATTTTTCAGAAACAGATCAAATTAATGTACAACTCATCCCGGTAACGAGTCGTGTTAATGAAAGAGCTTCTTAAAAGCTTTTAAAACCCAACGCTAGTTGTATCCTAAAGTAGGCATAGCGACCCAGCTTAAACACATTAATAATTCTTTCGCGAGCAGGAAACATCGGGTTGTATGGGACTGCTGCAGGCGGCAGAATACAGCATTCCAAGAGTCAACTGCAGTGCAGTTTCACCCTTTACGCCTTTGGAATATAGAATCATTTTGATTGTTTCTTCCGAAGTAGTAGTGTAGATTATCTGCATACTGAGTTAGCGTATTAAGGCTTGTTACATGAGTTACCTTATCGCTATAATTCTGTTACACTTGAGGTATTTCATGGCGAAGAGAAATTTTTGCACCCGTATTGACGTTTATGCATATTTTGAGCATACGATTTTACATTGTACGTGTGATGGGATATAACGAGAAAATTCTGTTTTTTATTTTTTTAATTGGCATTCAATAAAGCCATCAATTCAATATAGGCATCTGAATTAACGACAAGCAAAGGATTTTTATTCACATATTAATTGCGTTTAAATTATATTACCATGGAAATTACACGAGAGAAATATTTTCTCGATATTTAATGAATTACGAGTAGTGGAAATTCAAAGTTAGGATCCAAAATAACTAATTAGTATGCATCGTAAATTTACGTTCTTTTTTACGTTAATTGACTTGTTGCTTTACTTTATTTCATTTATTCGCAGAGATTAATATATGAAATTAATTATTAATAGAACATATTGTGAAATTATTAATTGAATATATGTGAAATTTTAGAGAAGGGAAGAAATTAAATTTTTAATTTATTACAAGTATTATATTACATTTACAATACATATTATACAATACATATTTATAGTATTACATTTTACAAGTAGATTTATTTATTATAATTTAGTTGCTTGTTTTACTTTTGTTAAGTTGATGTAAGTAAGTCAGTGTGTAGTTTTTGTGAAGTGTAAGCCAATAGTATAAACGTGTCTAACGATGGAAGGGACGCTCACCAGCCCGGGTCAGGGGGTCGAAGACCGCGGCGAACGCAGTACCGGGTTAAGGACTGTGCACTACTATGAAACAAGAATCTAGAATTAAGCGTCTAGAATCTATAATCTAGAATTGAGTTACAGTATCGAGAGTAGAGAATCGAAAATCGAGAATTGTCAATCTAGAATTGAGAATGGAGAATCTATCATTGAAAAATCGAGTTTTAAGACTTATCATTTTTAAATTATTATATATATATATTATTTTCATAATGAATATATATTATTTCACGTGGAAAATTTGGAAAATTCATGTTTCGTCGTCTCCTTTCTCTAAACAATATGTTATTAATGCCTCGAAAGCATTACTTTGCAATCAACAAATTAATATTGAAATTTATAGCGCAAGTCTTAGAGTATTTGCCATACGAGAAATTTAAATTAGAAGAGTTTTAGAATCAGCTACAGTACTCATGAGTAAGTACAACACTACTCAAGAAAGTAGGCTACAGTCAGTACTTTAAGTAGGTGACTTATGTAGTCGGACCTATGCCATCAACTATGATATGAGGTCATTTCGACAAGAACTTTATACAGTGATTATGACTACAGGCCGAAGAATCCAACCAACGCCACCCGAGCATTCACCTCCCAGCGTAGGTATAGAGAACGCGCCAACGGCAGTATGAAAATGCAACTAAAATTCGTGCCCGGAAGAAATCACAGGCCACGTCACCGGTTACATAAGCGGGGGGCTTACGCAAGCCGGGGCGAGGCGTGCCGTAGCGCGGGGTGGGGGCGATCGATGCGCGGCCGTTCACCCGCCTGCAATGCGCCGCACCGCAACGCCCGCCGCCGCCGGCCTATGCCGCCCTGGTACTCTGATACGCTTCCCGGCTCTCGGATAGCAAAAAAAGAAACGCGACGATGAAATGAGGTTTTTTTCAATGATCAAAATGAATTCAGACTCCTTCTGCCGCAATGAGCGGGTTGTTAGCGAATGCATGTTCATATTTTCTGAAACACTGCCTCTTCATACAAAACGTAACTGAATACTGTAATGATGTGGTATTATTTCGTCGTACAATGAATGAGTAGAGTTTTCAGTAAAAGTTTGTATGGATTGATATTTTTAATGACTTACTTTACTTATTTCAATAAGTGTAGTTCGATTTAGTGTAGAAGTGAGTATAGATTGATTGATGCCTCATTAGTGTATCAAAAAGCAATTAAGCAAATACAACATTCCAGGTATAACGATGAAACGATGACAATCTTCGAAGATCGTTTGATTATATGCATCGTAATTGCTCGGCTATGTAGCCAGACATGCAATTAATAGATACTCGTGGAGCTGGCAGTGCCGTACATAGCACGTGACGGCGGTTACGCTAGCGTAGCGGCTACGAGCTACGTAGATACGTATACGAGTACTTGTGTCACGAATTGATTTTCCCGGTTTTGTATTCTCCGCAGGATTTCGAGATATTTCCGATAACGGGATTAGACGACACGACACGACTTAGGAAGTTTCGTGTTCCGAAGCGAAATTGAAATGAAGTTTTTATTTCGCGTGCAACCGTTAGGCTTTACCGGCGAAATATTGAGTTAAGAAATAATAGCTCAATTCGAACTTTTCCGGTTCGTGAGACCTTGTTGTTTGAATTTGCAACGACGATACTGGATGTAAATGTAAATTCGTTTTCCGTCTGTCGTATTGTTTTGTCTACGGATCAACGTTTGTTACGCGTGCACGAGTGTTTACATATTTAAAATTAGAATCACGAAGAATTACGAAAAACTAGAGCGTAAATGATTGACGTATTTTGTACTTTTTTTTCGTTATTTTTTTTTGTACTTTAGATTTTTTAATATGTCATATTATAGATTAAACACGACTAACGATTTATAAGATGGCGACTTCAACTGCGGTAGCACTGTCGCAGCATCTATTATAGTATACAATTATTACCATCGTTATCCTTAGTTTATACCGATAATATCAATAATACCCATAGGTAAGGCAAGGCCTGGGAGGTCATGTATTTTTACCTCTCTTAATATCTCCCGAATTGTTTGGTTCATTACATATGTACATATGTATGTATTTTCTCCAAGGATCTGACCTTCATCGATCTCCCTTGAGTACTTAATATCAAATGAGCTACATGTTGTTACATTTCTTCGATTGTACAAAATGTAATTCATAATTTCTTGATGCTTCTTCTTCTCCGTGAGAACGGAAATTTATTTTAAAACACAATTAGATATTAAATTTTTATAACGAATTTGTATTACGCCTTTCTTTGTGTACGTTTTTTGTTTTTCGCCTCCGAAATACAACACAGTACGCTTTTATATGCAAATAAATCGATTTATAACATGTTCAACGACGAATAATCTAGGAAACATATCAATGCATTCGTAAACGACCTAAGTATCACATTTCCCGATTGTTCTTAGATTGAACACATACAGATATGGAGAAAAAGCTATTCATAGGCGATAAGAAATACATTTTAATAATTTACAAATATACCGACAATGTACACATGTAATTCAAAAACAGCTTATGAGTATATCAATACACATATAATATACACTAACGGACACATTCCGAAACATCTAACGATACTTAAAACGTGACACTTACTTCGTCATTAAAGTATATTAAGAGAAAAAATATTAAATAAATAAAGTAATTTACTTAAAAGTAAGTTTTCGTGTTGACTGTACGCAGTCGGGGAGTAGTTGAGACGCCCGAGCGCTAGAGAGCCCGACTCGGCCAAATGGAGCGGTCTAAAAATGTTCAAGATACGGAAACGAGTCAATAGCCTGCCTTATTATGAAAGGCTTTTATGGCTCCGCTCCGTTGTGTAATTAGTTTTGATGTTTATAACGATATTAATGTAACGGAGACTTTGTTGTCACTAAATTACTAATCCTACTAACATTATAATGATAATAAGATATTATGAGAATATGCATAGTTCTTTCTTCTTCTTTCGTTTCTTTCGTTTCTTATTGTTCGTACAACAACGCCTTCAGAAATTTACAAACATATGAAGGTTTTAGAGTAGCAGGGTGAGATAAAACATTTAAGAAAAATATGTCTGCTACTAATTATTATGTTGTTGGTTTTTCATTTACGAAATACCCTTTTACGAACCAGCAAACAACGTGAAGGGTCAAATTGTATGTATGTACACAATAAATCTCTCAAAGGACATTATTATTACGATTATAAACTCAAAGATGTATACAAAGATAACATGCATAAAATATTATTAAAAAAAACTCTAATCTGTCTGAACAATATTCGCAATTGATTACGTTAAATCAAAAATATGTTTAAGGCCAAAAAGTAATCGATTAGTTTCTATTAATTACATTAATTTTACTATCAGTTTTATCACTGAAAACCAGGAACATATACATTAGAAGTATTATTTTCGTTCCTTATTCGGCTGTGAGGTTATAATTACATTTATAAAATGTTTTATCGGAGCGGCAATGAATAATGTAATGAAACCATGTAGGCCATGTACCATGTACGATCCATGTAATCCAACCATGTATGTGAGAGCTCGCGCTTAACTGAGGGGTATATTTTCATTTAAGTATTTATTTATTTCAAAATAGACATGTACAACTTTATAATTGGAATCGCTACCTTCTACTTCAATTTGCACTGTGTTGTAGAAGTGTCTATATTCATTATTTTATACATCGCAAAATCATTCAGGCGTAACTAGACATTTTCCCTCCTTCCACACTGGTCTGATATTTCACAAACCTACTCAATTAAGCGCGAGATCTATAGTGACGCCATACATATAAAGAGCTTACATTTTACGTTAACTTTACATTTTTATTTACATACAAGTTTACATACTTAAGTTACATTGTGTCAGATTGCACGAACGACGTGCACGAAACTTGCTTTTAAACAAGGCAAGAATGGTATTGGATATTTGCTAAAATGAATCTAAGCAGACAAATTTTACCTTGTATATTATTATTCATTATAATTAAGTAAAAAAATAAGTATCAAAATTTAAATAAAAGTAAAAAAACCGATTCTAAACCAAGAAAATGCCATAAACCGCTGCCTGAAACACGTTTTTATTTTTGCTTTAAGTTTCTACAAACAAGTTATGATACTGGGGCGGTGTATAATTATATGTTAGCAAAGTCCATCATGGTACGTTTTATTTCATATGACATTGTATTTTGAAGGTGAAACGATCGTGAATCTCCCCTACAGCGCTCCCTCCACCAACATACGTACAGACAGACACCGCCGTCTAGACGCGCCCTGCACTCGGATGAGTAAGGCTTATTAACTCGATTTTGATGTACCTTCGACGGAGGGAGCTCGTAAAAGGTTTGATTCAATTTCGACCTATAGGTTCTCGTTCCTCCTTGCCATTATTATTCATTTCCTTATTAAAATGTCAAATACAATTACACAGTCCAGACAATACTTTCAGAGTAGCAAATACCTACGCACAGATTTTATATACAATTAAGAAACATAGATGAGGAGAAACACAAAAAATGAAGACTTGAAATATTAAATTATTTAATTTCCTTCATTACAATTTAAATATATTGAAACAGGAATTCGAAGGTTTTCCTTAAACCGTCGTGGGCCGTGGATTTTCTTGGCACGTATTTACTTAAGCATTTAAAATGAAAGTTTGCTCTAGCTTATAAATTCAAGAGCCGCTAGCGGCGGCGCTGCGGTGAATTTTTAACGTAATGAGCTAATGAGCTTCTAATTGAGTTGTTCTTGGCAGCTCGGCACTATCCACATTAACTTTGAGCTGATCCCGCTCCTCCAGCGCCCTTTGCGCTGCATATTCAATGCTTAGACGAGGTACATGTCAAGTTTACGCGATGTTCACTAGCATTTGAGTTCTTACGAGCATGATATTTATGGTGTAGTACTTGTAACTAGGAACATAAAGTCGATATTGGCTTGGCTTTTTTGCGAAAATGTTAAGTTTTGTCATTTTCTGTTTACACCTATTATAGGTACTATGTGAAGTTTAACAATGTACATATATATATATTTATAACAAAGGTTTCGACTAAATTAATTTAACAGTAACCGTTGCGCAGTAACCAAACAGTACCTATATAATCGAACGCAAATTGCATCGAAGCCTTACATAACGCGAACATTGTCGAGTGACACGTTGGCGTACTCGGCGTGCAGTGCGTCGCAACGTGATGCGTGGTATCGGTGCATCACCACACCCACCAAAGCCTGACCTACCTCAGCCGGCGGCGCGATGTCCCGCCCGCTAGGTACCAGACGCCACTAAATTATATAGCACTAGGTTTATTGCGAGCTCCGCGCACTGTGTGTGTGAACTTGGCCGATTTTTTGCTTTTAATTTTTTTTATTGGTATCACAGATTTTTGGATAAAGATGTTATTGCACTATACAAGTGCAAGTGATAAAATATGGTGCATGTATGGGCGCTGTTAGAGTTATAGGCAATTTCATTTGTAGTAGTGAACTCTAGGAAAAATAGCAGTAGATTAATTTTTTTCTTAGTTCGTCAAAATAATAAACGCACTTACTCTTAAGTGTACAAAGAAATTATTAGCGTTATTACGCGCAAAAAATATGAAGATTAGATGCAGAAATTATATACTCGTATATTTTTAAATTAGCAATTATTATTAAGCTCACACGTATAACACTTAAATATACATTTAATGTGTATTCGCATTTAAACCTTCACAGCAGTAGTATGTAATAAAGTCGGCGTATCTCAAAGCCATTTGCTATTAGTATATTTATGGCGAAAGTACTTACTTTGACGTAAATATTCTAAATATATCTTTAAAAATATCTCATTCCCGACACTAATAGGAAACTTATATCTTTGAACCTTATATATTTATTTTTTAGATCGATGGTTATATTTAATTTGGCATTTATTAGGTATAGGTATTTGTATATATTTCTTTTATTGCAACTCCGATCTTCCATGGGTAGTCTGGACGAAATCGCTGTTTAGCGATAAGATCGCTAATTGTATGTGCCAGATTCTCTATTTTGTCTGCTAGTACAATAAAGAGTATAAATAAATATTTGGTAAAATCCACTCTGGAGTTATTTAACGGATTTGAACGTCATCGCCATGTATTGTCGACACTTATATATAAACAGAATCGCTAAATTACACACTTTTGAAGGAGTCGACGATATCGAGGAAACTGAACAACTTCGTAAAGTTGTTAAGGGTCCTAAATTGTAAAGAGATTCAACAGTTTGATTTCGAGATGTAAATTTGTAGGAGCTTAGCGCGGATTCTGTGAAGGCAAAGTTTATTTTCGTTTATTTCATTAGCAAGTTTTTTAAGCACTCTATGTGAATTGAGCGTAATGCTTCCTTCATGAAATTTTCTTAAAATCAAAAATCAATGTTCACAGAACAGGATTTCTATATATAAGGCCATTCGCTTCGAACTTCAGGAGTAGTACACATATACTACTTATGATAATTATAAAAACAAAAATTCGGCTATAAATCAGAACATAAATATAATCGTATCTTACATAGTGTAAGATACGAATTGGTATGAACAATTGGAATTATCGTTGTGTGATAATAGAAAAAATCAGCAATTAAAACGTTTTTATTACTGTAAGCACAATTTATGATGCACAACTGAAGGAATATTATGATAATCATCCTCTTCTTTTTCTAGTGTGAAACTTATTATTGCTTATATGTTATATGTACATGAAGATTTCCCATTGGTTTCAATTATAGCTTTCGGACTCTCTGATATTCTAATCAGAATAAATTTATATTTCACTTCTTACATACGATTATAATTAACGTAACACTAACATATTTTACGCATTCGCATTAGAACAGTGCATAGGAATTTCATTCAAAGCGAATGAGAATTCAAAACCGCGCGGGATATGGTCTTATGTGGCTAGTATACAGGGCTGGTGGCGTCTGCGACCTTGGTGGTGCCTCCCTGTGCTCCCCCGGCAGACGGCCTGCAGTCTAGACGAGGGTTCGGAGTGCATTTTTCTGTCTGGACCCCTCGTTTCGTCGGCGAACCCTATCGCTTATGCGTGTGCTTTATTCAATTTTTAAAGTCTGCCACGAACGACCCCTACCAGCTTCCCATTGACATCTGATGAAACTCGTATTTCAATTATATACAGACGATAATTGGCTGCAGCGGGGTTCCGTCTAGGTCCGGAGTACACAGAACCCTTTGATCTATTTATAGGAAAATGATTACGCCGGGCCCCGCGGCCGGCGTATCTACAGATACGTATAGTTCGCGTTGTCTGGGCGTTTTTAAATCAAATTGGTTTTCGATTTAATTTGCGTTGTTATGAATTTCGGGTACCAGTGCCGAATTGAAGTACCTTCTTGTAAAATCTCTTTCATTCTGCATGTGGTAGGGTCATTTGTGTAAACTTTAATGTTTTGGATCGTATTGACTAATAAATAATAGGAAATAGCTTGTTTGAATGTTTTATTACAATTACTGCATTGTTCCAATAATGAGACAGTGGTGTTATGAAGGGTAGGGTAATAAGTTTGAAAATGTCTGATTTTCTGTAAAGTTTTCAAAAGAGCAGAGTCATTTGCGTTTGTTTACTTCTAATTGTTGAGATAATTCTTGTAATGTTAGATGAAAATCGAAACATGGGGTTCTTTTGCAAACTTGTAAAATATTATAATAAGTAAAATATTTAAATACGTAAAGATACTAAAAGAGATAGTAGAAAAACAATTATATTATAAGATTTCATATCGTATATTTATATCATAATGAATGTAAAGTACTCTCACAATAGGTACTTTTAATAAAATAAGTCCATAAGGCTTTATACAAGAAAGGCTGTGCAAAATTTTATTTCGCGAGTACCATTATAGGTACCCATTTAAACAAATCCAGGTAAAAGTAGTCTTGGGCACAAATGAGCTCGTAAACAAAGACCGGCGTTTAATCACGTGGTTGCGACGGCGACTGCATTGTACTTACCTTTTATAACTTATTCCTGCTTATTTCTCCTTAGGGACTTGCTTCATAGTTAAGCGATGCGACTACTACACAAAAAAATACTTAAATAAGAACATACCTTTTGATCCTGAGTGCGATGCCGACTAACTTGCAGAAGTAGTTATTCGTACTTATTTTTACTTAAGTACTTGTCTGACAGTTAAACCGATACGACGTCATAACAGACACGAAATAAGAATATAGGTACCTATAATTTCTATCCTGATTGCGATGGCGACTGTAGCATAATTTGTACTTATTTTTACTTAGGCACTTGTTGGATAGTTAAAACGATGTGACTTTTAGACAAAGGAAAATAAAATAACTAAATATAATGTCTTCTACGTTTGCATGCGTCTGTTGTAATATACTGTTGTTCTTGTAATATAATGTTGTATAGTAACTCATATGCCTATAGTGTTTTAATTTAATTCCTGTACCGTTCTGAAGGCCTTTCATATCCACAAAAATAAAAGCTTCAAGCTTCAACGTAGCTTCACGAAGTTTAATGTCCGCGGTCAGACTGGTCGGGGGAAATAAATTGCACGTCAGCAAAATACGTCGAGATTTGTTGGTCTCATACAAGTTTTATTGCTTTGTGAGTAACAACTTACCTTTCATACCCTTTCGACAGTAGGGTTGCATAAGTACTGATTGACTTAAAATATTCGAGGGGGTGGGTTTACTGTAGGTAGAACGGTTCTTAATACGTCTTTCACTGAACATAATTCTGTAAAAGGCTTTTATTAAGGCTGTAGTGGGTGGGTGTTGTAAGAGTTGTGATATACTGCGGATTTACAACGAACGCAGACTATTTAAATAAACCTGTATCTGTCTGTCTACAATTCTAGTTAAAGCAATGCAATATAGGTATACCTATAAAAATATGATATATAAAATTATTTTGAGCGTGGTTGGTATCAAACCATACTCTCTTAAATGATCATTCGTGGTTATGATTGAAGCCCAACTAGATATTAAGCCAGCTTTTAATTCGACGAACTTCCGATTTTTTATAAGATTATTCCAAATAAATATTTTGAGCATGGTTGGTATCAAACCATACTCTCTTAAATGATCATTCGTGGTTATGATTGAAGCCCAACTAGATATTAAGCCAGCCTTTAATTCGACGAATTTTCGTCTGCTGCTGATCAATTATCGTCGTATTCTGAATACAGTTAGCAGTTGGACGCTCCGACGTATGCCTGAATGTCGAATTGCAGATCCCATTGTTCAACGCAGTTCTATAGAGCGGGCGAGCTTAAGTCCGAAAAACTGAATCGTTGAAATTGAAATATGTAGTTATGACAATAATTTTCGAAAAACATGAAATGAGATGAAAATTATTTTGTTATTATATATTTTAGGTCAAAAAATTGTTTTTTAATTTTTTTTAATATTTAATTAATTTGTATTTCAATTATAATACATACAGAAATATATTCATTACTTTAAAATATATAAACCACTACATTTTACAATGTCCCGCCTCTGTCTGTCTCCATTAAATACAGTATTACTTAGTAAGTAATGCTTAGTCGAATGCATTTTAACTTATATTAACAGATGCCTAAATCTAATTTACGATAATAGTATTTAGACTCCATATTTAGATGTCTTCTTATACTAGAATTGCCATTGTGTGCTAAGTAACTCCCAAGCTCGTGAAAACGTGTATAAATGGTGGAAAGCTGACTTGCTTAACTGAGACGTGAGGGCGTAGCTTGTAACCAGCTATAAATATACCTAGGGTTCCTACTACATAAATGCATGTGGAGATCGCCCCGAATCCTATTTGTCACGTCTTAAGACGCCGACATGTTTTCCTCGGATCCGTTATTGCACTTAAAGCTGAGAATGATGCACTCTGAACACGACATAAGGGTTTAAAGTTATTGTCAGTTATCTAAGTACGTATGTATGTACATGAAATTAGTTACTATGCCTTTAAAAGCCTATGAAAGCAGCGTTGACGAATCTTTTTCTTTTTTTTAAACCCTATTAGAGAATTTATCCACTATAATGGATGATTGCCGGTTAATACCCCGTATTTGACTTAAAACAAACGTGCGAGCTTGTATCAGGGCAGTATGAAATAGAAGAGGATCGTCCATTGCTTGCTACAAAACTCGATATAAAATAGTTTAGTGTCTCGGAAGTGGCTTCAGGTCGATGCACAACTAGTGCTATGCAACAGGGGGTTTTGGGGGCGCAGCCCTGCCACCCGGCGGCCTCCGCCCGGGCAATCGCCCCACGGTTCATTATCAAAGTTCACTAGTACGGTGCACACATGAAAATTCCAACGGCTGCTCGGAGCTCACGCGAACACTAACCAATTATCAGGACCTTCCTCCCCTCTTCACCTACAAGGAAACGTTTCACGCTAGCCGGTAGGGGGGAACTGCCGCAGCTCCACTTAAATTGGACTG
>DWGW01001001.1:0-12392 GCA_018247775.1 Udranomia orcinus
TTACGATGCATGGTCCGTGAAGAATATTTTATACTAACACTCATGTTAGTGATGCCCTCTATAAGCAATATTTGTAAATTATCTCTTCTTCCGCAGAGCACCTAACGGCGCTGTCTCATCAGTCCCAGAACAAAACCGCCGTGCTGTTCTCCCAAGTGTACCGGAGTCACGCGACACGAGCCCACGCACCACTCGCCGCGCTCTACGACGACATCCGAACCTTACTGCGATCGAATGAACATGACGTCACCAGCGCCGAGGAACTAGGCCTGCCCTCGCCGAAAGACCTCGCCGCCAGTACGAAGAAGTTCTTCCGAGAAGTGTTCCCGGTGGCGTACCAGAATGTACTGAGGCTGGATTCGAAACAGTTCACGCCCGAATACGAGTCTTGCTTGAAAGATGCGTATGATGCAGTGCAACCGTTTGGAGAAGTTCCACAGCAGGTAAGCCAACGTTGTTTACTTCATAAGTCAAAGTTTTGGTAATTAATGCTGTATATAAAATTATTTAATAAGTATCACTTTTGTCTTTATTAATTTTATGTCAGAAAAACTAAGATGGCTGACTGGATATCGAAAATATATCCATGAGTCAATTGTTCTTACGTACCGACACAACACATAGAGCGATCGGGATTGTGGTACCCCAATCGATCTGATATTTTTCTTCTTTCTACAATACTTCTTCCAATCTAACTTTTCGTAGAATATACAGTGTTATTTTTTTCACTTGTATTAGTTGGCGCATTCTCTATCGAAGTCTCTGGAAGCGGCTCGAGCGCTTCTTCAGGTTCTTGCCGTTGGCGCCGGCACGCTCGCTGCCAGCGAGCAAGTCCTGTCCAGCATCAACGAGGAGTGCTCCATCAAGCTGCTTAAAGCGGGCGCCTGTGCTCGCTGCCAGGGTTATGAAACCAGTCCCTGTAGGAGCTACTGTTTGAACGTTGCGAGAGGGTAAGAGAACAATACAGAAATTACTTTTCTGTAGATTCTATTTTTTTCATATACGAGTATGTAGTAAGTGGAAAGGACGGCTACTAGGTCTATAGTATGTCACATATGCGTCAATGATTTTCAATATGCATTATAAATACTTCCACATAGATAATCAATTCATTATAATAATATTTTTTGGTACCAACAAAATATGTTGTTAATCCAAAGTCAGTGATTTTATTGAACCAAAAAACTTTAAAAGTTTTAGGAGGTTATCAAAACAACACAATTTGATCTTAACAGGATCTCAAAATATCAACGCAAGCCTTATAGTTAACGCCGGGAATACTTTTTTCAGAATAATTACCATTCGGCCATAACGTACTTGTCCTGCGAACAAATAACATTCAACGCTAAGCCCTAATCACATTAAACACTGATCGAGTTATTTCTGCAATCGTTGGGGAAACACAAACACATTTTATGCAAACGGCTTTATCATTAACGAGATTATCCCTGCATTGGCACTTACACAAATATTAGCGTCGCAAAATTGTTAACAACGGTTTAGTTATTTTGATTTATTGAATAGTAAACGTGTTTGCCAACTCACCGTTTACAAAATTCTATTTTTTTGAGACTAAATATGGCGGATTTTAAAAACTTAACCTTCTTTTATTTATGTCAAACTTCGTTCGCCTCGGGATACCTATTTTACGAAATCTCTAAAATCTGCTAACCAATGATCACTATATATTCATAAAATAATGTTATTGAAACTTCAGTTTCCACAAATACCGTGAAATTGAAAAGACCGCAGAACTTAGTATACTATTTTTTAGAGCCACAAACTTGACTTAACCTTAGCTGTTGTCATCAACTTGCTACTGTTAAACTAACAAGATGCTCTAAATGGAGTTTGTATAACGAAATGACTTCGGTAGGTACACTTGGAGTAGCTTTTTAGTCCTAATTAAGTTTCTTGTTAGGTGCCCAAAGTTAACGTTTTCAAGACTAACAGTGTTCAAACTTTACAACAGATTCGTTCCGTTATAAATAAAGATTATTTACATAGTTTAGGTTAAGTAATTTATGTTACTATCTGTTCATATGTATCTACTACAATTATTCCTTAAGAGTTTCAAGTACGGTTATTCTTAGTTAAGTTTGAAATTGGAACGTCACGATAAATATCTCTACCTTACCTTCAAACCAGAACACAAAGCTACTGCTGTATAATGATATAAGCCAGAAACAGGTGTAGCCGTGGTGGCTCCGGTGGAATAGTGACCTATAAGTTGCCTATAAAATGTCACATGATTTTTAAGCAACGCATTACCAACAATGTATACGTGTGTGAGTGTGTGTGTAGTGCACAGGTCTTCAGACGTCTCAGTTCAGGTCAGGCGACTACTTCCCACGTCCTCAGTGTCTGCAATCTGTCTGAAGTGTCTTGGGGCATGATAACTAAACGGAGTTCTCGTAGGTGCGTCGGCTCCCTGGTGGCAGAGCTGGACGCGCCGTGGGCGGGCTACGTGGAGGGGGTGGAGCGGCTCGCGCGGGTGGAGGCGGACGCGGCGCTGCGGGCGCTCGACGCGCGCGTGTCCGAGGCGATCATGCACGCGCTCGAAAACCACGTCATCTTGGAGAAGAAGGTAAGGACCGTATGGGGAAATCATAGATTATAGAGACTATAAGTGGAACTGCATTGGCAATGATAGACAAATTATAGAGGCTACGTATTACACGTCACTATCTGACTGAGATCGCGTAGCAATCTGCTGGGTTTGGTAAATTTGGTTACTTGGTTATGCTCTCCTCTGTCACGTATGACATATTATTGTATTATTAAATTATGAAATAAAATAAAAATTAACCTATAGAGCTTACGTTACATTTTGAGATAAATGCAATAATTGCAATTGCAAATTTTGAGATAAATGCACAAAGGGTCGGTTGGCAGAAAATGCCAATTAAGACCTTTATGTCCGGTCTTTTTAAGATTGTAACATCTTACATAAAAGAGTAAATAAGTAGATACTCCAAAGATATCTTCGTATGAGTACAGGGCAACATAGTTTTCACGTAGAGTGCAGTATTAGGAGCGAGAGCCAAGAGCGTCCATGCAAGCTTTAATACTACACTGTATTGAAAAAAATACATTATTTACTTATGTTTTACTATGTATTACTATTTTTACTATGTATTATTGTGTACGCGTATTCTATCACCAAAATAAACGTACACAATAATGTGCGCCATTTGTGGATTTCTTATAGGCGAAAAATTAAGATACAGGGTATGGTGGCAAATCTGCAAATAGTGCAACTATAACCTAGATTCGTATTGACTAAAAGTGAACAGTTTTAACTTCCTTTAGCCCTTGTTGTGTTCCCAGACGACTAGTACTTCAGTACAAAAATAAAAACACATACTTGAATAGTAGGGGCCGAGGGAAAGAAATGTAAACCGGGCAGTCCATCAATGTGGCTCAAAGAAAATTGTTTATCTTGTGTAGCGCGTAGGGAGATGGAAGCCGCGCGACACATATGAGAAAACGTGCTGAAGTTGCGTGCTACTACGTGACCGACTTTCCTTAGCGGTCGTTCTCAACAGGGCAATGTTGTTCCGCTCTTTGGAAAACAATAAAACCGTCCAGCTTTGTGGCATTTATATATACAAACGTCCATATAGATTCGTATGTACAACTTTGAGTTTAATTCACGCCAATCCACGAAACAAAATTATTTTAATGTGTGAAACTATTTTAATATCTGTTACAACTTTTTAGTAGTGTTCTTTAAACTCAGACTCATCCTACACTCATTTGTCAAATAATAGGGCGATCTGTAATGTCCAGAGATGTTTAGAGCGAATGCTTGAATTGTATGAGGCAGAATTTGGTGTAGCGATGGGCGCCAGAGTTGATTCGCAAAAGGTTGTACAACCTAAAAAATTGCAAATTGAATTCAATATACCTATATTATTACACAGACTGAAAATATATATATATATATATTGAAATAGTGACAGACTACAGGCATTGCAATTTCAATATCGTTTGTGTGAGCTTCACCGGCGGTGTACAGAAATAAAAAATAAAAATAGTGATATTTGACTGCACACTGAAATGATAGACTCGGATGGTGTCCCATTCAGTGATATTTAAAACTAGCTTTCGACTTTTTTTAGACTCTTCTTTTCAAATTTTTTATTACATGCAGTGCTGGATTGAATTTTATTAGTTAAATTGGACTATTATTAACACATCGCTGCGTTCATGACCATGATGTGACATGATGTGTTCGGTAATGGACTAAAGTCATATTGTAAAATGAATTTATTTATGCCGTATAAGAATACTGGGAGGTTTTCCTCTTGCTTATTTCTCCTGGTCTACGATAGACTGAGAACGAAGGGGGTGAAAACGGATGACCACTTATAGAAATGTAGGTATATGTTTTACACACCATTTATATACCTTGTAATTGATATAAGCATTTGATCCTTCATTCTAAATGTCACAGACTTCACCGGAAATTAAAACAAAGCGTCTAGGATCTTCACTTGAAAGCTTTACAAAATCATATGACATTAGCAGTGTTTAAAGAATTAATAATTTATTACATAAAACACTGTACAAAAGTACATAATGTATATGAAAACTATGTATTATATATAATAATTGACATGGAGAATTATAATACACTTGCAAAAGAAAAAAAACTGTAATATCATACTTGTTTACTTTACTTGGTTATTTTGTATAAAATTTTGCATTTTCATTCAAATAAGCTTCATTAAAAACAACTTTGTGTTCGTGTTCAAGCAAAACTAAGCGAACAATTTGTTCGTTAAACGAGATCATTTTCTGCATGATAAAACACGGCTGAGAATTCATAGCGACTCGGTATAATTTCGTTTGATATACCGATGCACCAGCGACTAATAGAAGTTTCACATTCTGCACGCTATTTTAGCACGAAATGCCGCTTTAGGCACTGCTATAAATATATTCCGCGCACTGCGATATCTATTGCAATCACAGTCGAAAAATGTCGAACTCTTCCGTCGAGCACCGCGATATCTGCAATAAAGTTATCACACATTTCACACTATTCCCATTCTTGGCAGAACGCCACTTGCACGACGTTGCGTTTAGAGAGAAATGTTTCAATTATTGTACACACTAAACACCGCCCGCGGCGATACTCGCGCTGGGTGTCTGGTTACTGAAATGTTATATTACTTTCAAGACTTTCACGCGTAGATACAGTTCATTCAAATTTATATGTCTTATTATTTTTAACTTTCTCGTCTGGCGTTGTCGTCTTAAAATTATGAAGCTTGAAATTGTGTTAAATGTATTTCGCTTATAAGAATAACAGGAATCAAATCACAAAAGCCAATTACAAAAATCCAAAAATGAGATATGACGTGATGAGATGATGACCACTCCAGAAAAGATTTATCTTACTTTATATTAAATAGAGCTAACAAATTCCGACTAATACTTTACTTACTGAAGACTTGTTAGTTCTAACGACAAACCATCGAAATGCAAACAAGCATTTCAAACATTAAAATTTCGAGCATTTCCTTAAGCCATCATCTTATTCAGTGCTGTTTGCATTCCCCTGTTTCCACACAATAAAAGAGCGAGCAGAATCCAATCATTGCTACAAAGGCTTACTTTACGTATACTACCAGTCGTAAAGTTTTAGAATCTTTTCCTAGATTAAGTTTACGTCGTATTACGGCACCATAAAGATGGGCTTGGAACGTAGGCGAGCTGCGCGGGTCAGGCGTGGGTGCGGGTCGAACTGCGCCCACCTCCACGAACTGCTTCTAATATAAAGAATAATAACAAAGAGAATGGTCGCTGTGCTCTTATTACTATAATGCACATAGTGTAGTAGCACCACCAGTAGTGTAGTGAATTTATTCGCTTTACAAAGTGAGTTGGGGATAAAGTCGAATTGAGCATGTTTTGTGTGAAAAAACTTGCCAGCTGAGTATATTCGGACACTTGCAACTTTAGGTCGGATAAACCTATTATTAAATTATATTTCTGTTGTATGCGTTAGTGCTGTCTTGTACTGTTTTGAGACACAGAAATTAGACTCAGGAATCGAACCATTTACAATCAGGTTCAGGATCAGGATTGCATGGCTCTACTACCTCATTACTGTAAACTTATATAAAATTTCAGTATTTTCCTCCTGTTCATTTTAGTCTTTCGTTCTTTTATTACTGGCAGCTAATTTCATCAGAACAAATCAACAAGAGTTAGTTAAAATTAAATAGATCGACGCCACGGCCCGTCTATAAATACGTGTGAGCCGATAAATAATTCTCGTCGCAAAGACCGCCACTAACCTAATATTCGTGATTAATGGCTTCCACGAATTCAGCGAATACGAGATTAATTTTATTAACTTTTATCCGTTGACAAATCGTTACATTAAAGTATCGTGTCTCATAAATATTTAATTGGTCATAGTTTACGATTATATTGGTATGCTCTTATCGATTTATGTGGCGTGAAAATGAATTATGTTTCTTTAGTTGTTCGGGACTAGTCGCCGCCCTCGTATTTGTTCGCGATACATGTATATTTTAAAGTACTTTACCACATAAAAGCAGTTTATTCCTCTTTTAATAAGACCACCCTAAGTTATCGTACAAATAGTATACTTTAATCGTCCGTCATTCAGAGCGAATCGTTCCTAAAAGATCATTCGTAATAAAAATAATAATAATATGACATCCTGTTAGAATATCACACTTAATAAAACAGTCGGTGCTAACGAAAAACGACCGTGACAAACAACCGGACGGACGCTCATGACTCACGTTACAAGTGTTTTAACCTCTTGTATTACAGAGCCCAAAAGTACAGACGAATTATCAAGACAATAGGGACACATTAGCAATAAACCAGACAATGCACAGACAGACATCCGTTGACTCGTGTCAGTTAGGGCGGGTTCACACTGTCTGTGTCTGTGTCTTTGATCTGGAGGAAGAATCGTTTGAATAGAAAGGATTTGCTTCATACAGATCTAAAATGTTTTTGGTTATTGAGTGATGTAGAATTTATTTATTGACTTTTTATATAATTAATGTAATGTTAAAAGTATATTACTGTAAAGCTATAATATGCTTTACTAGAAAATACTGAGGCCCTCAGAAGGAATGTAAATAGTTCTGGGTCTCAATACGCTTAGATGGCTTTTTTATGGATAATCACAGTTTCCAGTAGACATGAAATCAGAACCTAGTGTAGGGCTCAGCTTCTCGCTTAAAGAAATTCGTTACTCAATTCCTGTTGGCTGCAATCGTTTTATGTCCAACCGCACTGTTGAATACAAGTCTCTTCCCACAACTGAATACGGCCTGGAGCAAACTCCGCAACGCTGCTCCAATGCTTGTTCCGAGAACAATTTCTCTTAATATTTGTTAAATATTGCGTTCTAATATCTAAATATTATACTAAATAAATGTCTTGTTTTTTTTTTTAATATTATTTTAATATTAATATTAAAACCTCTGTGCAATCAGCCTTAGTAGTGTCACGGCGATTATGTCATACGAACAGTCCAAGGACGCTACATCCGCTGTAGCGCCATTTGTTTTGTTAGTCTAATACGCTTCCAATTAACTCTTCCTTCGGAAGTGATTAGAATTATTCACAATCTGTCGGAATTGGACCAGCCGGGGCCTATACATACGGAATTTTGAACAGTTGGTTCCTACGTACGTGATAGTAATTGTATGAATGAATTAGCAGTTAGAATATATTTGCGTGTAAGATGAATCGGATCGATGTTTCGCAACTTATTATAATATATGAAAACAAATTCATTTTGTAATTTATAGTTTACGTGTTTGTTTTGTGTATCATTATTTATTTATAATCACAGTTAGATTAGTGTTATTATTTATTACACATTATTTCGAAATAATTATAGATCCTATGTGAAATACGTACCTATTTCATTATTTGGGGAGCTAAAAATTAATATATTTTTAGACTGTTACGTCTCCAATCGTTGTTTTAAAAATAATTAAAGTTAAATAAATGCCTATTTATGTCTTTGTGTAATTTACAATAATTATAACATTGTTTTACATTTATCTTTGTATCAATTAAGAGATATGATTCTTACGTGTAATAAGTTTTATAAAACGAAACTTTCGACCGTTTATTATTTTACAGTAAAACCAATATTCTATCACACAAGGGCTCACTATCAGTTTGAGCTCTTTATTAAAGAACGTGCTTGAATATTCATCGTGCATCGTGAAGTTTTGTGCGCGAATACTCGAAGCTAATTAATTGAAATAAACTGTTTCAAAAAACGCTTTTAATAACGGAAAGCACGATCAAAAACTACCTTCGTTTCAGTTCAATCACACGGTTGCACTCTTAGTTCGCGAAGCTTTTATTTCGAAAGGTTGAAGTCGAGGCAAAATGTTGACTTTCAATTTTCATAGTAATAGCATTGGCGGGCGGGCTTTGGCCCCGAGGGTTCAGTGATCGCGAATCCGTTTTTATTTGTCGAGGCTTTTTAATGTTGTATGGGATTATTCGTAAGGGAACGAGGATTGGATCATGTTTGAACGTAAGGAACTTGTTTGGCTACGGAAAATCTTCCGCCTGTCTAGGGGATCATATTATACCTGTGTACATAAGAAGCGTGGTTCAGCGGTTTGCTTATATCTCACGATTTGTAAAGTTCAGTCACGTTAGAGATGAAAGGCCGTATGTAGAGCGACATAAGGAGAAAGAAATGTCCTGGAGTGAATAGTGCTTCCGGGAACCAAATTCAGATTTAACTGAAAGAAATTTTTATAAATGACAAATGTATATTTTATATCTATTTCTAAAGCTGTCCCAGTTTAGACATGTTCTCGGTACATTTTGCAAGGCATAATAGAGTGTTCATAACGTAATATTTTAATGATATCCTCCTAACGAGGGCACGCCTCATTAGCTTTCATGCTGTATAATAAATAATTTTATACACTTATTAACGCACTCGTTATATGCATTTTATAGTCATATAATTATTATTGAAAGACGTAAAACGAAAGTTAAGTTTCTATTTTATTAGGTATGTTGGTTAGTTCGCCATCAAATGCGATTCGCGATAGCTTTTAGTCAATGATTTTCGTATCGCGTCAATGTCTATGGTACTTCTAAAAGGAGCCCAATCCTAATACAAATTTTTTAGCTGAGATATTGTCAATGATTTTCTGTAATGATACACAATCACTCATTAAGGCAATGAACATGTCACCTACGTGTAAAAGAACCTAATCTGGAAATCCAGACTTATCCCTTACACGACAAACTAACAACCGTTTGCCTTGTTGAAGGCAAATTGTCTTTAGTTTTTACATGCATTACATCAGCTCACTGCTAATAATCTACGTGCGCTTTGAACAAACACGTTGCATAGGTATACAGTTACGTAGAAGATTTTGCATGATTCACCCGCTTTTTCGTGCGTGTTCCGTGCATGTCTCGGCGCCGCCTCCGTCTCATCTAACTATGTCAAGATCGGGTAATGAGCGAAGCAGATGGCTCCAACGGCTCCAATTTGCTCCCATTCATCTGCCATTATGTTGCACCTACGCTGCATGAAGCGCTCATTAATGTTTCGGCTTTTTAGTCGTGTGGCGCTGGGCCGAAGTACCTCCGTGGTTTGGAGCATGTACCTAAGGGTTACGACTGATGCCAGAAAGTTTGAATTAAATTTAAAAACGAGACAATAAAACATAGATGAGAATCATGGCAGCAAGTTAAGTAGTAATTAATATCATACGCTACTTTCCAAGAAGAATTTCCTTAGTGTGAGGGGAAAGATCTCTGATGAGAGATCTCTATCCCGTTCTGACGAATCTTACGTTGTCATGTATAAACATTCTTCTTATCATGAACTGTGTGTCTCATTGTGTATATTACACAAAGATGTAGGTAATATATGCGAAGGGTCATTGACTGGACAGTGTGGTAAGTGTTAAAAACTTGGCGTAAGAGGTTATAGCGGTGTACTCCGTACCTCTAGGGATTGGACTAAAACATCAGCTATGGTGTCGATGTCTCCAATAAGTACTCTGGTATATAAGTACTCTGGGCACTTGATTGAATGAGCTTCGATTCTCAAATAATATATCAACTGGATATTTAAATTATTAAATATTTACATTAATAACCGATGTGCAGTCAATACATTATCAAATAACAAATATCGATAAATTATCAACTTTACAATTATTAACACTTATTATGGATGCTGTCGTTCGAACCGGCCACGTCTGAGACAAAAAAGCATCACGCAAACTATCGACTCTAATACCGATACTGACTAACTATCGATACTTTTCGACCGACAACTAATCACATCACGTAGATAGGACGCCGGCGCCCGCCTACGCACGTGCTTTCACCGACAGACAAGACCGGGCCAGCGGAATGCATTGATATCTTCATATCGGATAATCTATTACATTCTTACTAAAAGAGACATTTGTATATCCCTCAGATGCATTGATTCAGACGTTTCCACGGCTTAGGGCTGAGAGCCATTTTATAATTATTTTAAGTGTGCGTGCGTCTTGCGTGATCGAGATTGCGCAACGCTTAGCTATAAACGGCCGAATCGAATGTAAGAGTGGTTACATTTAATATGAACTGTAAATATATCTTTGGGTTTTTTAACTTCAATGTTTGCGAGTTATGCCTGTTTTCCTCAAGACTAGCATGTAAATAAGAATCACCTATTTTTTTGTCCTTTAAATATAATTTTCTCAAGCATTTTAAAGATACATATTCCAATAACTTCTATATGTATGATCATACTAATTGAATAGTTACACTACTTGTATATAACAAGTTTAATATTAAACGAAGAAATATGAATATAATATTATATTAATATTTCTTTTGCGCCGTTAAGATATTCATTAGAAAATATCGAATGTCGTAACTGTATACGACTGTTTGTTTAATACGCAATATAACATTTCCATTACTACATTAGGCAATAGGCCATAAACAGCTTAATCATGGCTTACGGTAGGTGGCGCTCGTGTCGGGTCGCGACATGTGACTCGCGTAGGCGCCGGTGATAGCGGCATTCGACGTGCTTTATGGGATTGATAAATGCGTGTTACTACCGCACCGGGCCAATAAAATGCTTTTTCCGATAGCTCACTTTGGATATTAGCTCATCATCCCAAAGGTCAATGATAAGTATGGATATAACGCACTTAACACCTATTATAATAAGGGCTAAGATTTGTGATCGTCAATAGAAGACAAAATGAATATTTAAGGTGCAAAGTTTATAAATTTTCATTTAGAGATCGTATTGCCTCTTATCCTCATTAATTTATAATTCATATTAATTCACTAACTTAGGTAACAAACACGCCAAAACAAGTTACCTACTTACATAAAAAATACTTTTGAAGGGATTTAGATTGATCTATACGAGTATTGTTCCTTCCTTATAAGATATTATTTATTGTGATACCTATGGTACATCATTCCTTAATTACATAAAAATATTAGAACAGGTTACCATCGCACATTACGTCCTGATATACCTACACGAAACCGCTAGCAGCTGATGCACACTAAACTTGAGCCAAAAGTCCACAACAACTCGGATAGTTCACGCCAGCATACTCTGTGCCTTATCCTCAATCAATAGACATAAAACATTTAATTACCGCGCCATTCAAATAAATTTACGGCTGAAGATGATTAAGTAATTCATTCGTTCGATATTTCCGAGAATGGAGAGTTTATAACAATGTTATGGAGCTTTTATTGCCGTGCATTTTATAGTTATTTTATTTGAGCATCTATCTAATAGCTTGCGGTCAAGTGTTTAGGAATTTTCGAAGGCGGTAGAACCACCACATCTATTTTTGTCTTATATGCCACGTTATAACTGCGTGTTGTTTTGATAAAAAGGGCGGTATAGAAGGTTGGCAAGATGATATTAAAGCATCTATTGATGATTGATTCATTATTGACATGCTAGTGTAGTGTTATAATCGTTGCAATAGGTCTACACTTAGTACAATTTCGCACAGATAAATTATCATCTTAGTTATACGAGTATAACGCATCTTTTGTGAATCTCAGATTAAAGTTTAATCCTGTCTGGGCTTGATTACACATTAATGTATTATGTATGTATGTATTTCCTTTATACATTTAATAATCAATATATACGTACTTAGACGAAACATATAATAATGTTTAGGAACTAGAATTACTTAAAATACACAAAGAAATTACCTACCAGATGAAATAGCGAAATGTGCAACATTTTCTTGGGCGTGCTTAAAATAATTGGTTGTTTTCATAGATCAGTGTTCAGTTAGGTGCACTGGAACAGAAATTCCATTTCTTTGAGATCGCTTGCAGGTGCATTG
>DWGW01001002.1:0-12390 GCA_018247775.1 Udranomia orcinus
AGTATACAACTATATACAGAGCTATATTTATATATACGTCCGTGGCGTTCGTGGCGTTCGTGACGTTCGTTTTTTTTTCTGATCATACCTCTGCGATCCAGCGCTCCAAGCGTAGCCCGCGATAAGAAAGCTATGCTTCCAATTAGGTAATTAAAAATCCCTTATTACCTTCTATTTTATGGTCGTACATGCATGGATTTGTGACGTGGAAATTTGCAGGTTAAGGAGATTATGAGTATGTAATGAACAAGGAAATAAAAGTTAGTAAGAGAGTCAGTTGTACTGTTCGTTTTTAAATTAATCTCTTTTTACGCGAGGTAGGCCGTGGGAAAGTTCTACTCGTAAAAAAATAGGTAATATGGTACATGGTTGAAATTGTTGTTTAATAGTTGAATTGAAACAATACTTTTTTATAATATTTAATTCTGGATAAGGGGCCTCAACAAATTATGTTACACGAATTACATGATTTTTTGACTCCTCCTTCTCCTCATCTTGTCACAGCTTGTCCCACTTTTGTAAGGCGTGACGGCGCATATTGATAGAATAACAAATTATTTCTTTAAAAATTAATGTTTTTACCTCGTGTTGTTTTTAAAGCGTATTTTTTTCTGGGTACAATTTATTTAGAAATGTGATGTCATAGAAATTTAGATCCTCCGCCCCTCCCCACCCCTTGTCACACAATGTCACACTTTCGTCGACCCCCTCCCTCCCCCTTAACGTGCAATGTAATTTATGAAAGATCTCTATTCTGGCTTCATCATTCAACTCCGATTACTATCTATTTTTTTATTTATTGTCATTCATTGTTTAATGACCGACACTGGCGAAGTTTTAATCGATTCGACAATTACACGAACAGTTACTAACATACTAATTACGTAATTATCTAAGTGTAGTTAGTTTACAATCATAGACGCGCAAATCTATCATTGAGAATCATAATTTGAATCTGAAATGTCAGGTATCATTGTACGAGATGCGAGCCTTGTCGAACATTATTCGGTTGATTTTTTACGTACAAAATAATAGTGAATTAACCTTTGTGTAGTTTCGTACACGAGGATATGTATATCTGTGTTGTGTATGCGATGAACGCACAAAGACTCAGTCTAGATTGTGTAATTTCGTCTGCTTGGAAATTGAGCGGGAATCTTTGCGCGCTGACTGTCATTGTTGTCTTGTGAACGCACAGCAAAAATTTGAAAAAAAAAAAACAGAAAGTAGTTCTAATTTCGATTGGGTTGGGTGAATCATAGATCATGTCATAGATGTTTTTAAATTGTTCCTTGTGACATTTGATAATTGTACAAAGATTTTTTTAAATTTTTAAACACAAATTCGAATTTCAAATCTATCGTCCTATTAATTTGTTATGTTTTGTTTGTTTCAAATAAACATTCCATTTACAAACTATAAGCAGTTGTGCGGCAGTGATAGTCATAGTCCTTGTAATTAAATAAAATATGATATAATTTAAAAATGTTCGAATTTCAATTTCAACGTCTTATAATATCAGAAATATTTGTGTAACGTTTTTACGAAATCGAACATAACACGCGTTTAAATCGTAATTAAACGCGCGTTGCGAAAGGCGATTGCTGAATCGATGTTACGGGTTATTTAAATGCAACAAGAGTGGATAGGTACGCTCGTACGAAACCTAGTCCTGTCTGTAGCTAAGCTTAATTCACTTTCAACGTATCTGCCGGTTTTTCCTCGAAACTAACGTGGTATTAGTGGTACTACTCATTCGGTGCGCGTCCATAGTCGCGAGCGGTCGCGCACTGCCGCGTCGCCCAACTGCCGCGCCGCATGCACTCGTACGAAATATATATTATCTGATGATCGCACGATAGCTTTATCAGTTAATAAGAATCCGTTCCAATGTCGAGTGTATTGTACGCGATCGCGAAGTGTCAGTATCGTTTTTGGCGCGTACCAGATGTGTTTTAGTTGTCGCGCCGCCGCCGGTATCTAGTGCGGTAGTTTGTCTGTTTGTTTGTTTGTTTTGTTTGTTTGTTAGTTGTATTGTTTAGTCGGTAACCGTTCGCGTTGAAAATGAATGTCACGGATTTTAGTGAGTTTTTCTCGACCACTCCGAGTGTGGTGCCCGAGGATGATTTTACGACGCTCTTCCCGACGACCACGATCATGCCATCGACCGAGGCACCCGACATACGGACTTGGTTGACGGAGCTCGTCTTGAAGGTTTGTTTGCAGAATCCAATCTGTCACCACTGTTATTATATATGTCTGTTTGCAGTGACTATTGTCTAGTTTGTCATCATTGTTATGGTTGGTTTTTATGGCGTTTTTTATGGAAAGTTTGGTTGCAGTTGCTGCCTTGTTTTCTATTTTTTTTATGAAAAGTATGGTTGCAGTCTAATGTGTAATTTGTCATCACTGTTACGTCTGTTTTTTATGGAACTTTTTCTTTTTTTCACAAAAAGTTTCCTTGTATTGTTTTATTTGTCACTACAGTTTGCTATTACTACAGTTGGTTTTTGTGGAAGTTTTTCCTATATTTTTCCATGAAAAGTCTGTTTTCAATGTCTAACTTGTCATTCCTAGATATACCTGGGTTTTTTGTAACGTTTTTAAATATAGCAAGTCTGTAGTCAATTTAGTTGTTGAAATGGTTTTATTTAGTCTGTCTATTACTTTGTTTAAATTTCGATTACTTGTTTACGGCATGTACCTATATTTCAAAGTGTTTTTTTAAACATGCCAATTGTGTCATATTTTTTTTATTTTATTTTAGATATTGAAATTTCAAATCCAATGTTGCAGTCTTGTGGTCCGGGAAAGTACGTTTAGACTAGATGTTTAGGAGTTGTTAAGTTGATTTAAAATTTTATCCTTATGAATTATTTGTCTATTAATTCTCAACGTTAAAGTTTTTACACCTAAACTCTTCTCGTGAAACTTTACGAGAATCTCTGTTTTCATGAAAATGTTATCTTAAGTTATTTTATTTTGGGTCTCTTGCACAGAAACGTCATACCTAGATGATTGTTTACGAAGTTATTGTTACGAAGATCTATTCGTTCATGAAAACGTTAGGACATGCCTAGATTAGATTGGATATCTCTAACTTTATGGTTTATTATAAGTTAATTCCAATAGAAGTGTTATTAACTGAACGCATCACTTATAAAGTCGTTATTGCTTTGATAATAAATTCATTTAATATATCTGATTGTTAAGCAAGGTTATCCTTGTTAACACGTAACTACGATCAATATTGACGTTGAACCGATTCACTTGTATTCACTTGTATTGTAATATACTACAATAATAGGTGAGAATTATTTATGTTTAGTATCGATGCTCTGTAAAGAAAGTTCTAGAATTAAGGTTCCAGAAGAGATGTGAATTTTAAACTTCCTATATTTTGTACATTTGAAGTATATATTTCTAGATTGATATCGCTAATTTTCAGTACTATCGTTCTTGATTTCCACTACTTTATTTATCTATTAGATAGTATATTAAATAGTAGTAGTAACTTACCGTGTCTTATTGACTGGAGAAGGAGCTGAAGTTAGTGATGCCACTAAAAAAGAACGTCACTCACGATATAATATATTTGAGAAAAAAAAAACGATAAAAACGAAGGCGGTTGCAAAAAAATGGAAAATTGATAAAAATAACAGTAGTAAAGAGAGACAAAATACAGCTGCTCCGCGTAGCCACGACCCCCGGCCATAAGGCATCGATGAAGAAGAAAGTAAAGAATTATAGATATAGGATAGCATGATAATCGAAATGCAGTCTCTGTTCTTCGATAAAGAAGCCGTTGGCGTTGAACCGCCAGCTCGATAATTAATTATCCCACTGTTTTCATACAACTCGATCATTATACGTAGTCCGACACGGATTCGGGGAGCTATGTTTTGTGGGGTGATGTCACTTAGAAAAGACGGGATCAATATTTACTTGACCGAATTACGGTAACTTTCCTCGCGGGCGGTCTTCAATTTACTTGCCCTTAAACCTTCAATGTAATGGTGGAGGGATATATCGATGCTAATATTATAAAGATGAGAAGTTTGTAGGTTAACTTTGTTTGTTTGTAGAGGATAATCTTCGGAAATAATGATCCGATTGTGAACATTCTTATACTAAGTAAATTCTACACAATTCAGTCGTGGTATAAGCTATGTTTTATAATGATTGTATAAAGAAATCGGCGAAGAGGCAGGTGAGGGCGGGCTTCACTTGCGCGCGCTTATCCAACCTGGTTCAAACATGGCTGATGAAGCGTTGTTGTTTCGGTTGTTCGGTACAAACGAACATGACGTTCACCAAAGAAGTTGTACAAAAAAATTCGTGGTACTTTATAGCTCTAGCTTTTATATTTGAATCACTACGTTAATTTTGTTAAACGAAGGAATTTTTTATATAAAGTTTTATGAACAAAACATGAATATTGATCAGAATAAATGCTAACATGAAGCCGAAGCATATAAATTTATTGAATTATCTCCTTGGGCCATTTGACATCAAATTCCCGATGTCCCTCCCATAAATGATTAGAAAATAACATTGCTATCGCCGTTTATAGCCGTGGATTATCCCATCGTTTCAGATACTTTAGGTCTAAAATAAGTAGCCTACAATTTAGCTGCTAGTTTTTGGCTACGTTTTTATTCTATTATTATTATTATAACATTTTATCCAATTTGTACATGAGTGACGTCATAGCGAGGCACTGGATATAGAATTGGCAAATGAGTATATCTTTCTATAGATTTCTACTCCCAAAACCAATGTACGTACACACTCGGTGACGTCATACAGATAACCATCATCATATTTTGGCTGTATCACTTTTACATTGCACCGTTTAGTTTCGTTTTCTACTTTCTTTCTAAAGTCACCATGTCTTCCACTACCACCGTTTAAATCTTAGATTTTATCTACATATCTATCTATCTATCTATCGACGCTTGAAATGATAAATTTCTTAAATTTTCTTTGTTTTAAAATCATATAATATCATCTAATAATTGTACTGCTATTACTCTAGTAATTATTGCTAATACCTCCAGTGGACTTTAAACATTATTGACACCCTTTATTATTTGCTATTCATGGATTTTAGTTTAGATCACATCACAATATGTATACGACTCAATATCGCTTAGACAATTTTGCCTTAAAAGCATCTAAATATTTTGCATCTTTTTAAAATATTTATGCTCATTAGGAACTGTAAGAATCTGAATTACGAATACGTTCGCACTCGGGAGAAAATTCTTAATAGAAGTTCTCTAAATCTAAAATTCTCTCAATAAGGTAGGCATATGGTATGAGAGTCGTTCAATTGTGAAACCGGAAGGTGGGCATCAACTGTGGGAAGCGTAAAATCATCATCTCAGTTAATGTCGTTACGTTTGCAGCACAAACATTAACGTATTCCATAGCTTCAATGCCAAACGCAAGTTGTAACCCAAGGCGAATAGATTTTCCTCAAACATAAACATTCCTTTTAAGAACCGCAATCGATCCAAGAGTACTTTAGTATTGTACTGTAAGATTATTTGTCTCGAAGATTGTATCAATTTCGAAACGTATTTTCGAAGATGAAGACGGACAGATTATAACTGTGTTTGCGTGTGTGTGTATGTGTGAGTGTGTGTGTGTGTGTGCAGCATTGTTAATAATTTTAACATTGTATTGTTAGTGCATTGGCACTCCGCAACAACGATATAGGTATCGTCGCGAACGAAGAATTTTGTTTCGTCGAAACACGAATTCACTTGTTATGTATATTCTGTCACTAATTTTGTCATTCGACTTAAGTTCGAATTCATTTGTGCATTACAGAATAAGAGTATTGCTATTTTAATAGTAGTACTCCTGTTCTGTAATGCACAATGTAGGTAATTAAATATGAGATATTGGTCATTATCCACTCGGTTCGTTTCTTTAAGAATATGTAACTTAAGCAATGTAACGTATTCTATTCTTAGAGACTTGGAGATTTTCCACTATGTTAATTTTGTTTCTCATTTTCTTTCTCTCATCTCTTTCTTTTTCAAAAAAGGACATTTTGGAACCTTTCGCTATTCTAGTGGCTCGACTCTAAAATTCACTATTAGTAAATCCTTCAATGTACAAATGTACAATCCTTCTTCAAATTCAGGAAAAAATTGTTTCATGTTTATAAGACGCTACATGGTACCAGTTAGTATATTAGGATCATTTATAAGCTTTCGTCTCTCCTTGCTCCAAATGGGTGCATGCGTACTTCGGTGGTGGTGACGTAAAAAGCCGACCAAAATAACACGGCAGCCGTGATTTTCCGGCGTCCGACCTGATACGTTTGGGTGTCGACGGTCAAGGCCACGTCCAAGACAAGTATATAATTAAGTGAGACTTTCAAGGTGATGGAACCATGCGTGGTCTGAATCCAGAGGCGACACGCTACACCTGTAAAACAGACAACAACAGTGTTCTTGATGCTTAAAGAGTGTTGTAGAGACGGACTTAACCGAGTTTTTCCAACTTAGCTTCAGGGGTCTGCTATTTGTGTTCGAGTTTTAAAGACTTCGATCATATCTTGGGTTGATGACAGATGGTTCCATGGACGGCACTTAACCTCAAAAGGGCCTGTGTGCTCGTTTGCTACCTCAATGTTATTAAACAATCTTACGGCCGCACACAGAAACATTTAATGATAGCATTACTTAGAGTGTTACAAATTAACACAGAGTGATACTAACTAATCATTAGGCGTATCTAAGTGCCGTTGTTAGTAGAAAAGAGTTAATGCTCTTCGTGATCTTGTTGATTGATAATGAAATAAATATAAATTTAATTGTTTTGTACAGTTTTAATTCTCATGTAAAATTCACTTAAATTATTGACCTAGCCTAACCTTGCAAAGTAGTATATCGTTTAGAACATATAACCATTTATCTACCTATAAAGATTATAATTTATTAAGGGTACCAAAACATTGATAAAAACTTCACTTTATTTAAACAACTACGTTTTATTTATAGAGTAGATAAAAATGTAAACCAAACCAAACATTGAACATAGCATTCGCAAAATGTATGAACGCCGGGTCATTGTTATCAGGCGCTTTTTAAAAATTGGAATGAAAAAAAGAAAATACATTTATTCATCTATATAATTCAGACACATACATAAACAAAAGTGGTCTGGGTTGATGTTTTTTTTACTAACATGACAATACATACTAGTAATTTTGTCAACCCCTCCGGCTTACCTCAATGGCTTGTGTTAGGAGTGGGTTCACGTCAATAGTGCAATGGGGAGTGTGGATTGAACCCACGACCTCTCGATTGTAAGTCCGACGCACTACCCATTGGGCAACTGCCGTTTTATTTTAGTCATGGCAAACAAAAAAGAAAAAAATAAGATCAATAAGAAATCTATGCATATGATTATAGTAAAACCTCTCTGTGCACGTAGCGCCATCTATGCATGTGACGAGAAATGATCATTATTGCACAAATTATAGTGATTTACGAGTATTGATGCAGTGAGTCATGCTTCCTAAACGTTTTTATGAATAAGACTGCGAATACGCATTTATTGTAGTATATTACTACTACTTAACTTACTTAACTACCTTCAAGTTAGGTAGTAACACTAATGTCATAAAGATTTAGGACAGACTAAGTTATCCTGGGAAGTGATCTTATGCTTTATATTTGGCCGCATTATTTAATGTCCCGCTGCTGGGCACGGGTCTTCCCACAACTTACAAAAGGCCTGGATACTCTGCCACGTTGTTCCAATGAGTGTTTGATGCGGAGATGCAGGTTAGAAGCCGAGTAGTTTGTTGTTGATGTTTTCAAACCCCCAAATGGACTTCAGCGAGGTTTAAAAATATGGACCGACCGGTTAACATGCGAAATTACGCTTTAAAACCCCTAAGAACTAACAATATTTCCAGGAAATAATCCTCCTGGCCAAGTTTCGGCCACGGCGGCCAATCTCAATGGGGAATAACCATCTGCGCGGGAGATATTATAGGAATGATCATGGACATCTAAATTCACGTTGCAAGGTTGTACCACACAATCATCCCAAAAGAGTCACAAAAAGTTATACATATAACATTAAGTATTTCTTTTTAAAATATTAAATGTATGTAACAATAAGTAATAGGTGACTATCACAATGCCATGTGATGTGTGTGTGTGATTTGTGTATCACAAATGACGAGTACTAAAAATTATAAGCTCTTGTTATAATTTTTAGAACTTGTCATTTACTACACTACTCTAAAGTTTGTTTAAACTGGTTTCTTGTTGTTTGTTGCGGAGGTTATATCCCCTGATTCTGGGAAGCGCCATAAAGTACCTTTGCCTAGCCATTCCATAAAATTTTAGGGTTACAAAAAAACCTTCGACTATTTTAGTTATAATATTAAGTTAAGATGCTACTTTTTTATGGTTTTTAAAAGTTTCTATTAGATGCGACATAGTTATAAAATGTATTTCTACAAACCAAATAGGATAGAAAGGTATAGGAATTGGTTTAAGTGAAGTAGATTTGAATCAGATATCAATTTTAAAATTCGTTTTAACTTACCAAATGGTGTTGTAATAAATTACCATAATGTTAATATTCATATTGAGAATATTCTGTCTTGATGTTCGTTTTATTATTTGAATTTATCAGTTGTTTATCTTCGTGGTATACTTATTACATGTTATGCATTCTGAAGTAGATCTGAAAATGCATCTAAAATTATAGCGTGGGAATAGGGTCGAATCAGTTTGTTAAGTCTGTTAGTGTCGAGTCATGGGTACAATGATGGAACGTATGATGGCTTGATCTTCAGTTACATTGTCGTTATTTTTATTATTTATTGTTATTCTGTGTATATATATAATAAATCTGGTTTTTTAATAATTAAATTAAAAAGCATGTAATAAAGTAAAGTGTGAACCTTCCACTTTTAAATAATGGTTTCAATTTTCGATATAATCTTTTAACTCTAATTATCCCTAAAGTTTCTTCTATCTCGTGGTAATTTTTTTTTTTACAAATTAATTCTTTCTTGTCAACTCTATTTGTGACTAACTTTTGTAAAAATACAATCCTAGGACATGTTGTCACTGATATTGTTATGTACGAGTATAATAGCATATTATTTAGCATTACATACCTACTATACTATTTTGCTACTATGTAAATTTGTTACTAAATAATTTTGTGATTGTAGAAATAATTAATTATTATCTATTATAACTGTGTGTGGCGATGTCGTATCGTACATGTCTGCAACGTAAAGAATATTGAGAAAAGGGCCTTGTTACTTTTTTTCATCTTGCATTCCCCTCAGTGCGCGCGAGTTCAGCTCGATAAGGAACTTTGTTCCAACGTATCTTCTATTTCTTATTTTTGGTGTTTGGAGGAGTAGGAATAAATGAAAAAATGATTTTGACTTAATGTTGTCAATAAATATAATAGCAATTCTGCTCTAAATGTTTTATTACAAACAGCAATTTGTTATTATTAGAAAATAAAACAACGTTACAGAAAATTTTGGTTTTATTCATAGCTTCAAACTTCAACATTTATTTGGGAAGAATAGTTAATTAATAAAAAAAATTATTGTATCCCTTTTTAATTATTTGAAAATAATCAAAATCATTAATATAGCTAAAGCTGCATTTAAACAAATGCCAAATAAACAATTAAACGAAATGTAGAACATTTCTTATGTAAAATTTAATTGTGAAATTCCTTTATTTCTCTTTAAATAGTAGAGAGCCAGTTGAATTAAGGATAAATTTATTCGAAATCATCATATATGTACATCTAAAAAAATGAAACGTTGATTACATTTAAATAGTACAGACATTCAATATCGAAATCGAAAAGTCGAACGTGAAAACAAACAAAAAGGTCAAATTATCTAAGAATAGTTTTCTATTAGCACATTTATTATGCACGAAACAAGTTGATCTATAGCTCTAGTAAACGGGAGTGCCTCTACTCCTCTTGATAACCATCAAGAACGCTATAAGGTGGGCCACGCAGTACATGATGGCCAGACACATGCAGTTCCTCCAGAAATGCTCTTCAGCGAAGCCGAATTTCGTGAGGACCTCGGAGCCGGTCTTGATGCACGGCGTGCCCTTGATGCTAACGCACTTGATGGACTCTATCGAATCCCATTGCAGGATGGAAATGGACTCGACGCCGTAGTAGAAACCTGAGACGTATTTTAGCCAGGATATGTAGGGAGACGCGCTGGCCAAGTTCAAATAAATGCCAGAGAACATGGTGCCGATCAGATCGAACGGCACGGACACGAGCGCCGCGGTCTCCATTTTGTCGAATACCGCCGATAGGAATGAGCCTGCAATATCAAATTTATAGCCAATTACGCGTCGCTATCGCGATATGATTTTGTGACGGAATTTGAAAAAATGGCAGGCAGTTTATTTATTATAAACTTGTTATTTGTGTACTATAAATAAACGGCAAAAACGAACACCAAATAAAAAAAAATAACGATATCAAATATGAATTGATTAGTTAAATGTTTAGTGCGTATTTCTAGAGATGGTAATCTCAGAAAACTGAGGAAAGTTATACTTAATAGTAGATGACTAAAGTAGGACAAGTTAAAAAGTAAGTAAGTAAATAATGTATAAAACACATCAGCTTAGTTATAATAAGTAGGAAAAGAATATCATGATTAAATAGTAATAGTATTTAATCATAAGCTAATCACATGACGTATGACGTATAACAGTTATAAAGTATAAAAAATAAAGATATATATTTAGTGTATTGATTTGCAACTGTAATAGATCTAATCAATTTCAAAAGGCATAACCGACATTTAATTTAAAATTAAAATAGAAAATAAATTGTTTCTACTTTAGTAACTAAAAATACAATAAGAAACAAGATAAAAAATGTGCTAACCAACGTTAAAAAAACTATTTCGAATATGAAATCATCCATCCATCTATCAGCTTTAATTGCAGCAGTGGAGCTGGACGTAGGCCTCCGACTGGGGAATATTTAAAATAACGTAATGTATTCCGTATCGCAGATATACAATAAGGACTAGCTTACCATAAGCGTTCGCGTAGTTGGCGCAGAGCACGCACACGAAGCAGAAGCCGAGCCAGTTGGCGGCGCCGCCCTGCAGCCCCGCCACCGAGAACACGAGCGTCGCGAACAGCACCGGCTCCACCACCGCGCGCGGGATCTGCAACGGGCTTACTACAACGCGGCTCTATGTTCCAACAACCTTGGTCTTGGAGCTTTGTTCCAGATGAATATTGCTCTTGGACCTTTGTTCGAAGTGACTAACATGCTCCATACAAAACGGCTCTTTGTTCTAAGTAAATCTTGCTCTTGGAGCTTTGTTCGAAGTGGTTAACATGCTGCATACAACGCGGGTCTTTGTTCCAAGTGAATATTGGGCTTGGAGCTTTGTTCAAAGTGACTAACATGCTGCATATAACGTGGCTCTTTGTTGCAAGTGAATACTGCTCTTGGAGCTTTGTTCAAAGTGACTAACATGCTCCGTACTATGCGGGTGTTTGTTTGAATTGACTAATACGATTGCTGTATACAGCGGTAGTTTGCTCAAAGGGACTAATTATACATGCTACAACGGCCGTGGAGCTTTTATTAAAATTACTAACAATCAACTAACACGCTTCCTACAACAATTCAAATAAAGAGCCACTTTTTCTCAACTGACTATCGCACTTATTGCTACGTGGTTCTATATTCGAAGTGACTAACGCACTTATTACATTGCTTAGATTTTATTTATGGGCAATAACTTTTATACGCAAAAAATCCGTGCCAGGGAATCGAACCCAAGCCGTTAGAGTGACACTGTAACGATTTTACAACTGATCTATCACTAATTCACGTATTTATCGTGTTAGTCATATATCCTATGTCTAATTTATATATCCTATGAAACGTAGATGTGTTAATTTATTATATGATTTAGTATCGATAAGAGCAGTTTGCTTAATAGGGGCTTCACGGGAAGCCTCATCATAGCTAATAACCATAAATTATATCCACAAGATGTGATAAAATTAATTAGATTGTTATATTTAAAATATTTTATTAATTCCATGGCAGTCAAAGAGTATTCAAACTCAAGATGAAAATGAGTTGAGAGTAAAAAAAATGTTGATGTTGTGTTAGAATTAGGTCAAGTAACTTGTTTATAATGAGACAAGTTGGGAGTTCAGAGATACATTTAGACACTTCATGTTGAATATCGTCTATACTCGTATACCGCGTTTAAGCTTAGAGTATAGGAATTTCGATAAATGAGGCCTATAAAATCAAAGGCAGCTAAACGCCTTAATGTCATAAAATGAGTTTTAAGCAATTTTATTT
>DWGW01001003.1:0-12389 GCA_018247775.1 Udranomia orcinus
TTATAAAATTAAATATAACTTAAGAATAAAAACTTTTTATGATTTACAGTAGGTATTAATAGCACGATGTAAATCTAATCCATAATCATAAAATATTAAATTTTACAACAGAGCCCGTATTAAATCAGAAGTATCGATAAAAAGATTTGAAAAAAAAATTGGCAATCAAACTGCGAAAGGATATGGTAATATTTAAATGATATACGTTGGAAGGCATGGGGGATAAGACATTCTTCGCAGTTGCGAACTCTTATTTCGATAATCCCGCTATAGGTATTCAAATGAGCGCTTATGATTTATTGAGTGGAACATTAACATTTTTATTATTTGTTATTCTTACACCTTTCGTTGGGGCCGGAAGCCACGCGGCCTCTGTCTCAGTGTATTCGCCCGTGAGAGTCGCAACAACCGCCTGCAACTAACTCAACGTGCATAAAAACGCGTCTACACACACAAAAGATACGAAAGGTACGAAATTATCATAGTTTACATATAAATTTTACGCGAATTCATTCCGTATTCACTTCGCCTAAAAGTTCGACGATTATAATGACAATAATTGCTCCGATACACGAACGTTCGATTTGATGTACGGCCGTGAGAATCGGCGATTGATTTTCCGGAATTGGCGATATTCGACATTGACTCTCAACGAAAACAATCGATTAAATGAATATTAAAACTAACTGTGCTCACGACATCCTTCGAAGCTTTTAGGTTTGTTTGGACGTAAAAAGGGGAATGATATTTGTATAATAGGGTTAATGGGGTAACTTTTACCCAATAATGGGTTAAATGATGTAATGATTATAATGATAATGACGTAAATATCATTTTTATGTGATGAGAGACAGCAAAACATCTATGAACAAAAGAAATGAAAGCTATCCCATTATTTTTTCAAATGAAGCAATTATTACAATAATTTCTAGATACATTTCGTCGTATTTCTTATTAAGTTTTATCCCACAATCGTTAATAAATTTGAATATCCCACTGCAGCTAAACGACAATATTTTACGGTATTGGATGAGATAGTATCTATTATTCACAACTATTTGACATCACCTTCCTTGATTAATTCAAAATTAGCGAAGCAACCAATGAGGCAAACGGTAAAAGGCCAAAAACTGTCCGTAATAAAACAAGATTTACGATTCGATATGAATCTTCATAAATGTTGTCTATTTTTTATGAACAACCAACACCAATAACCAGAACATGATTATAAATGAGTAGTACCCATAGGAAATAGGTTAATAAAACTTTAATGATGAAGGATATCACGAAATCCTTATAAAGAACTTACGGCCAGACTTCCTTATGAAGACTGAGATGACTATCTTGGCCTAATGGCGGCAATTTGTAATAGTCAGTGACGAGTGACTGGGGCTGCGGGTCCTCCGGCACCCCGAGCACCGCCGACGTGGCCGCGCTCAGCGGGTGCTCCGCCCCGCTGGAGTAGTATGCGCGCCAAGATTCGCCACTTACTTCCATCACCTCCTTGCGTCTCCTGTTGGCAAACAAATTAAAAACATTAAAGTTTATTAAAGACAAATGCGTTTTAAGGAAGTACTTTTTTAAGTTTATGTCCCCCTTATCTCCGGTACTTGTATATCGATCGATAAAAAAACCTACTGGAGTCAAACATGCAAATCTTTTATATATTTGGAAACATAAGTAAACTTTAAGTCTTCAGCGGTTACCCACAATGTCATCAAATAACTCGATTCCTAAATATATAGGTAACCCTTTTATTTTAAGTTATTACAAATAACTAGGTACATAGTAACAACATATGCGTAATTTCCAATTGAAGTGGTAACTAACTGTAATATTTAAAAAAAATCGTAAAGACCATTTAAATTTACTACAGATCAAATTATCTAATCACTAGTCCAAAAATGTGTTCAATTATAATTTTAAAATTCGCACAACAGGTTACCATATTGATAACATGTTGTGACGATACTTAGTGTGTTGTGTAACTTGTTTAAACATATTGCATAAACGCATGCGTCAACAACCACATGCAATAACATCTTCTGCTCATAACATTTAATCAAATTTCATTGACTCTGGCGAATCAATGGAGTAAACATAGCGTAAGATACTGGTATTCCAAGCTTGTTGTTTTATGACTGGATCGACTACAACTTACGAACCAGTTATTAGGCGTGACCATTTTGGTACGAATACTGACCTTTGATGGTACCATCAGTGTATAACGTGACGATATAATACGTACGCTAATTGTTGTGCACAACAAGATGTGAGTCAGCGGAACAGGTGGCCAGTTTGAGTGAACGGCTCATAATTTTTATCTGCAGCATGTCGGAGCTGGCAGTCGCAGTTTTCGCAAGTTCTATTTCTAATTTGGACGGTTGGCAGTGTCGAGAGATCATTGGACGGGTGGCCATACGTCACCGAGACAGGGTCGCTTGGTGCCGCGCAACCTGAATGTAGAACAGGTCCAAACCACTTGCAGAACCGGAAGGATACGAGGCAAATCCCTGTTCCCTCGCCAACCAGTTTAGGTCGCCTGACGTCACGCCCAGCGGTATCCGACGATGCAGACAAATAAATAAAAAATGTTGGAAGCACGCGTCGGACGAGTTTGACCGGATCGTAGTTCTACCTGATTCCTGTTCCTGGTGTTTGTTGATATCGCAAGAGGTCATTACTTATTGTTATTGTAGAAGACGCGCGCTGATAACCTACATGATAACGTTTGAAGTAAGCTTGCGATTTAAGACGGAAAAGTATCGTTTATTGTAATATGGTACTGCTTTGTCGAACGTATGTGTTGTGGGACATTTTTCTATACATAAATAGGTTCTGTATTATAGTAAAATCTTTAAGATTTTAGAAAAAAAATTGAAGATCAATAAGATATTGTGATCAATTTTGAAATAGTGTAGACTAAATTTTATCTCAAGTATAGATAGCCCCGTAAAGCTCACATTAGATTGCCACCAGAAATGTAGTTCAAGAAAATAGAATACACAACTGACTACACTACGGGTCTCCGCTCAATCAACAAATTAGCATAGGCTGTTTGGGAATGTCGTGTTAGTGTCAAACGAGAATAGAATATGCGAATTGGTTCAGAAAACTGGAAAAGCCAGCTTCTGGCATTTAACCAGCCGAAGCGTGAGTCATTTGACGAGTTAACTGGCAGGCGGTTGCGCAGGGGGGCGGGCGACGCGGTTGCACCACGTGAATGAGATTCCGGTAGGTGCGCACGTAAAAATCGTGCAACGAATCTAACAGGTTTGCTGGGGTCCTTGCGAGGCCATCGGGACTGGTCTAACCTGCCCTGCTCAGCTGAACCTCGAATTTCCGACCGTTTCCTATCACGTTCGCTTCGACATGTAAACACACGAGCTTAGCCTTACTACGGAGCAACGGCAAATTGCTCACAAATCAACACGTTTACGCTTTCACCTTAATATATCTAGTCTATCTTTTCGGCGATCGGTTTTTTCGCACTGTCAAGACTATAAATAATTAATTGATTACTCTTTATTGTCAATTGTTCGTAGCATGCAAGTTTCGCAAGATGCCTACTCCCCGTTTGTTTGTTTGGCGTTGCCTATTGAATAGAGCGATTAGAAAGTATTGCGCACAGCTGTCACGAAGACGTGACGTATGCTAGAGCGGAACGGATGGCTCGAGCAAAGGGTTGAAGGAGTCTCTGTTACACAAATAAAGCATTCGATTCGGCCATTCATTCACAACCGTTTGTCAGATGTCAGCAACTTTGCCCTTGATACGTTTCACGACTTCGATGTTGCATTAGATATGCTGTGGAAATGTTTAAAACGCTTAGGTAGAAACTCTACCTATAGGTCAAATTCGGATCGTTACGTTACATGAAAATACATCAATGTCAGTATCGATCTGATGAATATTATCAATTTGAATGGCATATCCGGACTGGTTAAAAATTGAAATTGATTCGCGGAATCGAAACGCTCCAGACGGCGCGCAATGAGAAAAATAAGAATTTTGAGTTCGATTGAAGCTGAGTGACTGTTCAGATGGAGATTTATCTGAGGTCGCGGCGAGTGTACAGAAAAGTGTCGGCGGCGGCGAGTTTCGAAAGGCGCTCGTCCACGTCCACGTCCGGTGTCGCGTCCAACTATCGATCATTCGGTTCGTTAATAAATAACACGTTGGCGTCGCTCGCCGCTTATCTCGGCTGTTCGGGCATGTGGAAAAATTTGGTGTAGGTGTCGTAACGGAGCGGCACGCATGTCTCGTAGGGTTGCGTGCGCCCGCCTGGCGTGCTTATCCTCCTCGGTCGTTGCCACTCCACTTCATTGCTTCATTATACGCTTTAATTAAAATAAAACAGCCTCAAAACAAATTAATAGCTTCTTTAAATATCTTGTCCGCTCACATGGCCAATCCGACTGATAATGTTGAAAACGGAATATTATTATAATATGTTCGTGTGCGGATTTAGATATTAAATTTTAATGAAGCGCTATAGATAAGCGTGTCATAATTTAAGACATGGCAAAAACATTTATTATATTGGTAAAAAATACTTTCACATGAGTTCCATTTATGCCGTCGTTCGTATTACGTTGAGCGTGCACACATAGTACATATCGGTTGATGTTTAAATCGCATTGCACGGAGCCTAACGTCGAAACAGGCTCCGCAGCTTCACCTCTCTCACCCGACAGGTGCGGTGGCTGGCGGGGAAAGTATAGGGAGCGGCTCAAATCTACGCATGTTTTATCATCAGTGATAAGAGAAACTAGTATCGATCCCGCTAATGATTCATTAGGCCGGACTTACATTGAAAGCAACTAAGTACCCAACTGTACCTTAAAAAGTTAGAATTTTCTTAACCGGTTGCTTGGTATTATCATTATACAAAATATGCATCTGTTAGGTACTTAACTCAAATATAATAAAAAGTGAAATACAAAATTATATAAATTTAGCATCTAACTGTCACAAAACTTAACTGTTTAATATTTGTTCACCCTGTCTTTCGTGTTATGAATAATTATGTGTAACATAACCATAGGAAAAAAACAAACCGATTCCGACAGATAAGGGGCATGAATATTATCTTTTATTTCATACATAAAAGAACATAACGAAAGTAGACATCTCTTTTATCTCACCGAAACGAAAATAAACTCGGACCGTAGAAGGGAAAAAAGATTGATAAATATTAAAAGCGATTAAGTGAACGACGTCTACAATATCCATATTTAGCAATAGTGACAATGTGCCATTATTAATCTATTTTACATTCTCGCTTTGAGCCTAACGATCTGAAATGGAATGCGCCGTCGCTGCATTTCGTCAATTAAAGAATTCGCTGTCTCGGATTGTGGCCGCGCTGGACGCACGCTGTTATGGCCCAACAAAAAATATACATTCTTCATACCAGTATAAATAAATAAGGGATGAGTACTGCCCGCATGCACCGAGCAGCCAGCACAGAACGAACCGAACGTGAAGCATTTTCGACAAACCTCTTTTTGTGGCCTGACGAGGAACGCATATGCGATGATTCATTTACGGAGTTCTTCGCCGTATAAGTATGGCTAACATTATTACTTCTGTTTTCTTAGCAGCATTATGTACGCTCAGCAAGAAATGTTTTCTCGGAAATATGCGCCCACGCAGATTAAAGATGGAAACGCAACATGGGCACTAAATAAGTCATGTCTCCTGTCTGCGTAACTAGTAGCTCTCAAGTGATCTCAAAATTTTATGACAGTAAGTCTTCGGCAATTCTATGGGTAAGTAAAGTTTTAATTGATCTTCAATCGAGTTACCTGAATTTTGTGTCTAATAATTCTGAATTGAAATAACAATTTCCCCTAACTACATATTTATTCAAAATTTAAGCTTTTTAAAAATCAATAGCATTGAACATATAATTCAGACATAACCACACTTTTCAAAGTGACATTTGACATGAACTTAAATTTTTAAAAGGCACTTAAATATCCCTTCGTGTTATATCTGTAACAAAACGGTTGACCGTTGAATGACAGGACTCTTAGGCATGACACGAAATCAATTGATGTTCCTTGAATCGTGTGGTCCGAACTGCATGAAGTAGATCTTTGTATTGTGCGACATCGTGACGTGACTTTCGGTTGTCTCCCAACGAACTAACATGTATACGACCCACATTCATAGCATTGAATAGCCACTCCATGTGCCTATATCATTCTAAAGAATTTGATTATTCTATTCACTTATTAAATTCAAAAGTTCTGATAAGTTCTATTCCATTATTACAATTTCTACAAGTTATTTTATGAATGTATTATGATGTACTACCTATTAACGCAGTTACTGTAGTAAATGTAGGCATTGCGTCGTGCATTATAGACAACACGACCTAAATCTCAAAATATACAAAACAAATGAATAGTTCTAATTCACAACACCTTATTAAATTAAAATTAAAAGACAATAATCTTTGGTTCCACTTTTTTCAAAACACAAAGAATAAATTACCTAAATAAAATGTTTTACAACGTTAATCTATTACGTCTTTATATTTAAAAAATGTCATATTTGCGATGGCGATACAACGATCCATTCCGTTCATTGTACTGGTAATTACTACAACGAATAAGAACGATAAAATTGCCAGACGTATATTATCATTTCTTTAAACGTCGGTTGTAGTCAAAAAGAAAAACATAAACTAGATACTTTGAGTATAATATATTTATGTTTTTCGGTTATCGTTATTCCATTCTTATTCTTGTAGACTAGTTTCGTAACATTGGCGGTTAATATAAAGGGCTTAGTAATTGTATATTAATTTTAACTTTATCTATTTATATAGAAGTGCAGATATATTTATACATAATCTTTTATTTTTAAGTGCCGAAGCCTCTGTGACATTCAGTGAAATCTATTATTTTAATATCGATTACATTTTTTTCAATACACACGTACATACAAAAACGGGTGCAACACAATACGCCCATGTGTTTCGATTTCCAAACAAATCAAAATGAAATATATGATCAATGCTATAAGCATTAAGCTCTAGTTAAGCTCGCGTAAGGTGTCTTATTAAAAGAGTTACGAGCTTAGAAAAGGGTCGCCCGCGGCGCTCACTTTACATATATCTACTAAAACTTAATAAATGCATCGTTTCCGTTTTGTCTGACTTTTCTAATTTGAAAACTCGTGTGTGGTCCATACTTTACAGAGGGCGTGACTTAATAGCTTGTTGTGTTGGACGATGTTCCCATGAAATTATATTTATATCTCACTGTTCCACACTTTTTTATTATACGATTAATAAGATAGAAAAGACAAATCACGTATGATTGTGTAAGCACGTATAGTGTGTAAATTGAAGTTTTCTAATAAAACTGTTGTTGTTTGCGATAACTATCGCGACTTGTCTATTAAAAATATGCAACATTCTTGTTCAATATTATAATACGAGTATTTGTTTTAAAATGCATACGTATACCACAATTACTACTATGCGTACGGGCGATATTGTAGACGTTGTAGTTAACGTATTGGTAATTATTATGCGCAGATGTTACTTTATAAATGCCGATTATAAATACGGATTGTATAAAGCATAAAGCCGTGAAAAGATTATCTATAAATTTTATAATAAAGAAAAGAGAATTCATAAGTGTCACATAAAATGAATTTGCAATTCTTTAAGGCGAGGATAGTAAAAACTGTGATACGTTACAGTTTTCGGTGGATTCGGCTGCTGTCATTAAATGAGCATGAAGGTATAAATTAAAAGGCATGTCGCCTGCGCCGGCGCACAATGCAGAGCGCGGTCGCGCCGCGTATTGTGTCGTGCGAATTGAAACAGGTTGCGGCTGGCAGGTATCTATATAACGTGATTTATGACCGATTATTCTATGCTGCAACTATAATTAAAACGCGAAGCTATTAGGTATGCCCGAAAGATCTGCGACACAACCCACGGAAATGAATAAAGTTGATTTAGTGCACTCAGCTGTGATACTGCATTGTTTAACTGAGCACTCGGAGATAAACTGCCTAACTCGTTGACGCGGCGCAGTAATTTAGCTAACAAAAGATTTACGAGTATTCAGTGAACGACACTAAAATGTTTACCACTTTCTTGTATAAGCAAAACGCAATCAAAATCTTTCCTACGGAATGTGCGTACCGTTATATAAACAACGCCATTTGCCGGCAAACCGTTCTAGCCACGGCTTCAAAAAGTGTGCAAAACAATTAAGAGATGCCTCCATAAATACAGCCATGAAGCTTCGATAAATTATAAATATTTGTCGCATTAAGATAATTTATCGTAGTCTACACGACACAAATCGACGACGACGAGTGTAAAGAATTTTATTTGCAAACAAGTAAGTTGCAGGCGGCGCCTTGCAACTACGCGATGTTTTAATGGTACAAAAATTGCGAACAACTCATCAGCGAGTTGACGATTGTGAGAACGCGATCAATTATCCTGCGCCAATAGTAATCGTCAACAATAAATACAGTATGAATTAATCGCATGGGGATGTTTTCATTATCGGTTTGCTATTAAAATAGCGTGTCAATCATTTTACGAAGCAATCGGCGATGTAGCGATGGCGAGGCTGCGATGGCAGGGCGCGAGATAAGATTTAATTACCTCCGACGCCTATTTACATATTGTAGGAGATACTGACGGATATCTCGCAATTAGGGGCGTATGCTTCTTCCTTTTATGCCTCGATGTACCATTGGATAATATCTGTTTGAAAGCAAGATTAAACAGCTCGGCCAAGAAAATTTGCAGCTACTGAATATAAAAGCTTGGCTTGCCTACGATTTCCATTTAGTGGGTTATTTAGAAACACGCATCGACACCATCTGTTACGGACAGCTTATAACTAATAAATATGCCTATCTCGGGATAAAATTTGCATGTAAACATTTAACTTGCAAATTAGTAACTTAATACCGGCAACATTTTATAAACGATGTTTCGTTTATCTCATATTCGAATAGTTGGCTTGTTAATATGGTATAAAATAAATACGTAGATTATTTTTAATATTCAAAAGGGCACGATTAGTCGCTTATATGAACATAAAAATCAAGCTATATAAAATAACAGAATGTGAGAAATGTCTAGTGTTAAATAAACATTGAGAGAACATTAATTTACATGTTCTATTGCTTAAGACAAACTACAAAGTGTGGGACACAGTGCACTCTTTGCTGTCAATATCACTGAAACACTAAGACTCTTTGTGTGAATTTTGTGAGTAATAGTGATACTCAAAGACTCCCTTTACACATTGAAATTTGCACATTTGAAATGATTAAGTTATTGATTAATTGACCGGATACATAATGGGTACTAGACATGCGCAAATACGAATCTAAAAGGACAACTTTACTTGTAGGATAAATCTGTTGCAAACAAGTGCGAAATGTCAGTCCTCTAATGACAGATAACAATTGATATCCGATTTTCCGAACCTGCATACGTTTATAAAGTCGTTTATTTATATAACGTGAACATTATATCGTATATGATAAATTTCGGATTCGGATAAATCGGCAAAAAGCATATTAAAGACTTTAAAGCTGGGACTAGCAGTGGCGCGCTAGTTAACGTAGCACCCATGAAAATATTTTAAATCAGTGTTAAAAGTAGCTTATAGTATTTTGATATAATTGATATTATTTTATCATACACTAATAATCTAAATAAATGTACAATACAGAAGATATACTATAGAAAGTTTTAAGTTAATAGTACACAGTGAATATCAAGTTCGTATTAACTTAATGATACCGTCATTAAGTTAATATAAGTAAAGATTGGCAACTGGTTGAAATAATATTTAAAATGGCTTAGAAGCACTGTCCGTAGGAAACGTATAATGCGCCAAATCGGCGCCTGCTAATTGCGGAGGTAGATAATTTACGAGCAGCCTGAATAGCCGCGCACCGCCACCGCCGCTGCCGTCAGCCTTCCGTTACAACTACGTAACCGCCCTACACGAATTACACTTATAAATTGGATTTTGACAAGATTTATTACAAAGCAAAACTACAGAAAACATTCTGCTGTTACAATGACTGTGTCATAGAATAAAATTCGCGATAACTGCCCTAAGTTCAGTGCTTATAAGAATCTATTCAGATTCTTACAATTCTTCAGTTTTATTCATCTCTGGAGCCTACCTAATCATTGTAATTACAGAGTATTTTGTTGTAAACGTTAGGCGATCGGAGAAGAGTTAATAGCTTACGGAATAAATATCTTATTAGACAATTTAATAATAATGGGAGCGGGAGGCTATTTAGATTTTTTCTTTGAGGATAATTTTATAGCCAATTTACGTGTGATAGAGTGATGCGGCACGGCACGATGGCTCGGCAGCGCTCGCCACCGCAGCCACGCTATCTAAATGCAAATCGGATAGGTTCGGTGGATGTCCACGATAAATCAGCCTCGCAGCCCGCGCGCTGCACCGTTACCCGCCCGACGCTCGAGCTCGCCCTTGGCCACAAAACATGCCACATACATACACAAATATACATCGCCGACGTCAACTTATCCGCTTTGAATGACAACCACCTTCCGCGATGATAGTGGACGTCCGTTAAAATCTTACTAGAACGACGGCCGCTATCTCAAAGAACTGGACAGCCATCCGACTGACGCGAGTGATACAGTGGTCGGTATGTGCTCACATATTCTCATTCATACCAACTAGGTTTTGCAAGTATTTATTCATACCCGAGGTATTTATATATCGAGCCCGACTGCAGGCTATGATAAGATTAGATAGCCAAACCTGTTGCTATCTGCAACATAATCCAGGTCCTGTATAAATCCCACTTAATTCACAAGCTCAAACAGCTCAGCTAACGGAGCTTTCATTAGCATAAATTATATATATAGTATATTTAATTTAAAAGGCGTAATTAACCTAAAAAGATTCAATTAATTATAGCTGACGGGAATTCCTATCAAGAACATCTTGGAGCCATCAGACTTTTTACAGTGCGTATTTGAGACCAGCCCTTCTGTTTTGTAGCTATTAGCTATTATTATTTACCGAGTTGTTAAATTATGATTAGAAAATTATTTTTAATTTATTATTAATTGTCAAAGGCAAGTTAATTAATATCAAACGAAGGCCATTTGCTATAGCGGATTTTAAATTTAAGATCAAAAGTATTTGAGCATGCGATCATAGATATTTTAACGATTTCCGGTTCCTACCTTAGCATATTGTGTCATGGTTCTTTTGAATTCCTAATTTTTTCACAACGTTTAATGTCTACATCAAATAGGCTTTTAACCAATATATGGAATTTATATAATATAATATTTATTTGAGCTTTTTGATGTAGACATACATATTTTATAACATTGTATCAAAATTATTAAGTAATCTCCACTCTCCTCCTCTTTCTAAATATTTTATTACATAATTTAAAATATTTTGGAATAACGCCTTAAACTAAGCCGCAAAGACAAAACATGAAGTGTTATTAGACTAGACGAAAAAATATTATTATTTTATTGTAAAATTTTGTTATAGAATTTGACTCGCTCGACACAATTATATTCACTCGTTTAATTAACACACACCGCTTGCACGGATACGCAATGTTGTAAGCATCACGGTCAATTCAATTATTATTCCCCTATATTAAATGCCAAAGTAGGGTAGCAATCTGATAGCGGGGCATAATTGTCGCCAGATCGGCACGTCTGAGCTGACTTTGTTACGTTTTTATGGTCAAGTTTTACTAGTTGGAATCTAATTAGATTAGCCGACGCTGTTCGATATTAAAAATTATCTCGATCAAATCGAATAAAACGGATATGTCTGTGTGATAAAATTGTTTTCTGTTACAGATTTTTTTATCGTCCGTTCCCATTAATTAAGATATGACGTGCAGCGTCGAACATGTACCATGTTTGAATTAACTTTCGATTTGAGCGATCAAACTAATAAAGATAATACGAATTCAATTACCAGAATAATCAGTCATTTTATTATGTAGCTTAACAGTTTACATTAATAACTATATGTATATATGATATATTTTTATATTATATATATGTAGTGAACAAGTGAATAGACCGTTCGATGTTAAGTACACATTGCCGGTCATTGGCATCTCCTAGTAGTTGTAGTTTAGTACAGACTACAGACAAGAAGGTAAACCCTTAAACTTGATTGCAGATGTATTGCTATTCTCGAGAATTCAGAAATAATACCTTATATCACTGTCAAAAACTCATTTAAAACTTGGTTGACTTGGTTTCATGCTTATTTTGTTTACAATACAATACAATACAATACAAATACTCTTTATTTGTACACCAGGTTGATAATTACATACAAAATTAGTGTCTC
>DWGW01001004.1:0-12381 GCA_018247775.1 Udranomia orcinus
ACCTGAAAAAAATTATCGATTTTTATAGCTTACTGAATATTTCACAGACTTGGATTTAGCTGCCTTTGATTTTATAGACCTTAATTATAAATGAGCAAGAGAACTCTTTGAAATCCAGTCAAGTTTATATTTTCAAGCTCTACATACTAGTGTTTCTTTTCTGTGGTGCTCTTGAAGGCAATATGCTCACTCCAACTTGAACACAAGCTGTTTTCCAGGAGGTAGGATATACTTAGAACCTCTCATAATCTCTCGCGCTATATCTCTCTCACACTCGCATGTTATTTAGAGCTGAGATATGTGGATATCCAGTGTAGTGTGGAGAGACGCTTATCCTGGTTCATTAAGCCACACGCTACTCAGAGGGTACGGCTCGTCAAATTCGCGGAAGAGACCGATTACCGTTGTTTGTTTGTAGGGGCTTATTAGTATGTATATACCAGTTGTTGTAGTTGTAGTAGCGACTTTAATGTTGAAATTGAAAGCAACTGTCCATACGTTGTCTACAATAAAGGTAATTAGGGTACTATTTAGTAATTATGCTACATTTCGGTCAATATGTTTTAGTGACTTCCATACTATACATATGAAATTTATAAGTTGTATAAAGCTTACTCACTAGTAAATAACTTTTTATCTTAATTCTTCGCTTTTTAACAAAAGTTTAATACTTTTCACAAACATTCCGATTAACATTTTCTATATAATTGTGTTATACAATTGACGCTGTGCTGAACACTTTATTCTTAATAGTTCTCACAATAAACTGCAATATGACGCGTCTTAATATAAAACAAAGGGTGATGCGACATAATCCGCTGCACCGCTTAATGAGATAACTCTGTGTGCAGGTTTAACTGAACAAACTGTTATACGTAGAATACGTTCCGTGCACTGTGCGTCCGCGGTGCATCGAGATGAGATCTTCATCTCAATTACTTAGTGTACTTAGTGAAAATGGAAGATATACGAAAAATCCAAGCTGTATGTCATATGAGTGCGATTTTACGATTAATTTATGTATTTTTCATATCAGAACATGATATGTGCCGCCAGTATCAAGGTCAAACGTCAAACGTCACAATTAACCAAAGTCGTTATTGTCGTGAACTGAACTATTAAAAATCGTATCTCCATTCTTAGACTTTGCACTAAGTAATGTACATAATGCAAGCATAAGTCTGCATCAAAAGCCGTATAAGATAAAATGCAACGAATGTTGGATGTAAATACTAAATCGTATCCAGTTTTTGCACCCTTATCAAATTACATCAGATATTTGGTTATGTGAAAATATACAAATTCTATTAATGAATATTTATGTACATTTTAAATACCTTATCGTGTACCGAGAGATGAATTCCCAGTAGTGAGAATAGGAATTCGTGGACCGACGCAAATCATTGCGGACTGTGGTAGTAACATACTTGTAACTACGGTACGTCACTAGGTATAGTATTACTCGATACCAACCCGTGTATTTCTAGTTAAAGTGCCTTGTACATTATGCAATCTGCCGTAAACTAAATCAGATAGCGTGTACTGTACAGGCTAGTGTGTAGTTTGCTTAATAATTGCCAATGTTGTAACTTATGCGGCGCGTATGAGCGATATTGTGTATGCGGTGTGTGTAGCGACAAATTGCTTCGAAATTTGATCGAAACGGTAACGGTAAAACTCAAGCCATTGTATAGATATTGTTAGGTGTATTATAGTCAAGATAATGTCAAATATCAGCACGATAAAGCTGAGTATCTAGAGCCAAGGACAGGTCATATGTTGACAAACTAACTAAAGTCATATGCCGATAGGGCCTAACTCAGTTAAAGATAATTAACATTTGTACCTCTTGGAAATCATGTAACGGAAATTAGGTAACTGGAAAATAACTGTTAATAAATAAATGGTATCAAAAATTAAATTAATACGTGCTTTATCGAACAAAGCAACATTGCACAGATGTTGTTACAATACATATTAGATAAATATATTATTGTATTGTTACGTTAATAAAAGAATAAAAAATATTGTACAACACGTATGACATAAAATTGAATGTGGATTAAACACTCGATTGTGTATGGAATTGACAAAGAACTTTTTGTGATTCGCTTAATAATTTGTGTAATATTTGACGGATGGACGAACTTTTTACGATTCAACTCCGGAGGCACTACCGCCATATCTTTTTATTTATTGCTAGCTGACCCGGCGCACTTCGTACCGCCTCAATCATTTCCCCGTCCCCGTCCCTGTTTGCATTGTATTATTTCATGTCACATGCTTTTTTATTATACTATATTTTATACTCGTATTCTCTTTGACGTTTTATGTCACGTCACACGGGAACACGATCGGGATAAAAAGCATCCTATATCCGTCTCCCGATTCTAAGATACCTCCTCCTCTCTCCTCCTCCAGTCCTCCGTACCCCCTACCAATTTTCAGCCAAGTCTGTTCAGCCGTTCTTGAGTTATAAACAGTGTAACTAATATGACTTTCTTTTATATATATAGATTTCTGTCTTAACACAACAATGTTCTAATTTCAAGGATATAGTAAGTAGAAACTAAGTGTGTCTACTTAAGCGAGGCATTTCAGGGTAACAACGCATTTGTATACTTCGGTCTTCGATTGATACTTCGATGTTGACTTGGTTGATTACATGGTCCTGCGCGGTAGTGAGCACCTACCATCGGTTGGATTAGCTCGGCACCTACCATCAGTTGGATTAGCTCGGTACCTACCATCAGTTGGATTAGCTCGGTACCTACCATCAGTTGGATAAGCTCGGTACCTACGAGTTATACAAAAATCGTAACAAATAAAATATAATGTTCATAGACGAATAAGCTGCCAGAGACCACGGCAGCGAGTTATGTCACAACAACGCAGCCAGGAAGCAAATTATGCCTATTAAGTACCAATAGCGGGCATTAAAAACCTATTATCTACCGTTTATCTTGTTTCTATAATTGTACGCTAGTAACTGCTCGTTCCTCTCCCTGCTGCTTCAAATTTAATCGGTTTTCTCAGCATATTTTTGTGTATTAAAATATTATTTATGCATCTGCACGTCTAATTTTTTAATTCAGTTTCAATATTTTTTTTTATTTCAGTTGCCTATAGTACAGGCTTACGCCCAGTTTAGGCAACTGAAGATCAATGATGTAAAACCACTATAATTAAATGATATTTATGATTAAAAAAAATTGTCTATTCAAAATTTAAAATAAAAAAAAATATATATTTCAACTACCTTCAATCCAATTATTATTTTATCTTTGTTTATATTTTCTACGTTTTGGGCAATCGAACAAAGGAAATTCGGATTTTGTATCAGGCAAATAAAGTTTTTAAGATAAGCACCACTCGAATGTCGGATATCGGAGTTGAACAAAATCAATGAATGCAATAACCACTGGCCACTAGAGACGACATCAAAATTCCATCAAGGAGGGGAGCAGCTGATCTAAATTCGATGTGCGTACCCACTGCGTTCCATACTTGGCCATTTGTAAACATATATACATCTATAAATCCCATCCGCGTACGAGAATTGACGTACCATTTCGCGTTTACAAAACCCAACGCTCATCAATATCAAAAACGCAGCGATTTATAACATTTAGAACCCATTTTTCAAGTTCTAAATACATATAAATGTATGTATACAAAATCCGGACATTTTTGTTTTTAGAAAATACTTGCTTCGATAATGAAGGTATAAAAGATAAAAAACAATCGCAGTTTAATAAGACGTTTTTAAAATTAAAAATCTTAAAGAATATTATGATTCTTATGAAAATGAAGTAAACGTAATTTATATAGATATTTTTATGTAGAAATGTAGAGACGTTTTTCAAATAAACAATGTAAGAGATAAGACTTTTCTTTTAAGTTGGTGTTTATAAAAATATATTACGGAAATATGACGCAAGACTTTTACAAAATTTTCCAACGTGTACCACGATTAGATGATGAGTACAAAAAAGTTTCTCAATAAGAACAGCAAACAAAAGATCTGTTCTGATTCGCGAGAGCACAGAGAATTCGCGAATTTCGTAACAGAAAGTAAAAAGCGTCTCGAAAGTTGTCAGCAACTTGTTAGCGAGAGGCTTTTTATAGAAACAATAGCTAATGCCCGCGAATTTGCCTTCGTTGGCGAGACATTAAGATAATGGAGGTGCAAAATTTCATGTTACTTAGGTACGTACCCAATAGGATAATATTTGTAATTAAATAAAAATAATAATTGATTGTATAAAAAAGTGCGTGGTGAAAAAAAGACAATAAAATTTTCTAATATACACAAAATGATATACTTAATATGTATTCAGTGTTAAAATTAATCTTCAAGTGTTTTCTAGCGGTATTCAATTTACAGTTCGTTCTTCATTACACTTTTCACTTCAATAATGCATACGTTAGCTTATTACAGAAACTATAGATGGCGATCTATTCGATATTGTATAATGCAGTATTATATAACGTAGCTTTGTATAATAGCGTGAATACTGTATAATAATATAATAGAGGGGATAATAGATGAGACTCTCCTAACACAAGTTTTTATTGACTTACAAGGAGTGATTCCTGAATTTGTAAATTACAACTGTGTGCATAAATAAACCATTTTTGATTTTATTTTAATATGAATAAGATCCGATATAATAATAACTTAATACTGGTAGAAATAATGTGGAATAAATTAAGGTCTCAAGGTCTGCGATGTACAAGTAAATCGTGTTATAATAAAGGTTAGGCTTTTAAAATAACATTAGTGTTTATACATATTTTGAAAGAGCTGAAAATTGTTAGCCGCGAACACTACTATTATAAGGCTATAAAACAAAAAATAAATAGTGTTTAAACTGTCTTATGACTAGTGACTCATGTTTAACGCCATACACATTTCGTATATGATATTCATTAAGTATATACCCTATATTTATAATAAGTATATCTGTTTAATAGTTTTAGTTTGTTGTCCATGACACCCGGGGACAAGAAATCCTAGTTTGCAGCTATGAATAATTAGCGTTATTTTATATAGTTAAAAAATGTTATTTCAAACGCGAATGAGAACGATATGAAATACAAATAAATACCTTCACAACGTTGATTCAAATTGCAATAGCCCACATCGCTTGGATAGCGTGCTTTAATTTTATAATTTACTTCAGCTATAGTGCTGTGTAAAATATTCATTTTCATAATGATCTTCGCAGCTTCATCGCGTGGCTCCACTTAAACCGCTGTCGCAGTGCAGTAATATTGCGAGTGTAATAATTACCGAAATAAAGTATGCCGTTGTCAGGACGAACGCGATCGCAAACCAGGCGATATTTATCCGTAATGGCTTGCCCACAAATTTGTTTAGAAATAAAATACGCGCGTATAAATGAGACTGTATTTATTAGTTTAATGTGTACCTCACTATTAGGCATAGTGAAGTACATATTCATATACATACGAAATGGGGTTGTATTTTTATATGCAGAATCGCCCCAGATTTTGTCTTTATTCACTTTGTAATACAGACACACCAGCGGGCTAAAGCTAGTAATTTATATATACATATAGAAAGAATTGCAAATTATTGATCAAGTTTTTGGGCGGTTTAGATCATTACTTTCACGCACATTGTAGAAATTTGTGCAAAAATTGTGTATGCATTTGTATAAATAGAGCTCACATGATAGTGCTCGAACAGAGGCGAGAATGGCGAGATTAATTATTCTGTGCCAAGTTCCGGGTATTTTTGTGTTAATTACCAATAAATGTAACCTCGGTATATCAAACACACTACTATGTTACACAGGATAACGTAATAGGTATGACACATGACTTTTTACGCTACGACTCTAGAGTAACGTCGATGTGGGGAATTCGGATCTCAAGGTCTCTTTGCTTGGGCAAATATCAAACAGGACCAATAGCTCCCCAGAAAACTTATAACTCCATGGTGTTGAGAAGTTTTTTTTTAAATTATCTGCAAGTTAATAATCAAGATACGTTCAATTTTGGTCGGATAGGCGATTTCTAGTTGGACCAAAATAACGATCATTACTTCATGCTACGATCATAGCTTATAACATCCCAAAATCAACTCGCAAATTAAGGGACAAGTTTTACGCGGCAAGCGTAAGCATAATCAAAACTTATCTGCTTACAGTTATGTGGATATAACGTGTGAGCAAGACCTCGCTTGAGTTGTTATTAGGTAAATAAACATAACTGCGTCATATGGAACTTTCCCGTCGCGAAAATAGCTCTTATTACAGTCATTACCTCGAACTTACTTTACTAGCAAACTCTGGTCCGGATGGGCCGGTTACAGGCCAAGTTACTGCTAGAACTATTACCAAAATAAGAATTCTGCCTAGGAGTTTACGTAATGTTAGGACATATTACAGCCGTCTTTTGGTAGCGAATTAGTAGCTCTATGTCTTCTTTTTCTTTTGCTCACAGAGTTAATTCGATTTTAGGGTATCCATTTTTAAATGCCAAAAATACTTAATATTGTTCCTTCGTCGCTTGCTTCTATCTATTATCGTTATCCACGATATATCTATAATATATCGTCGATAACGATATATTCCGATGCTACAATCAATTAAAAATAAAACAAAATTTGGAAATGCAATAGTTTAAATTTGCTAATATTATTAAGTATCAAATGTTGCTATAAATATTTAACTAAATTAATTTAACAAGCCAAGCTGTTTATTCGAACCAATATATTTAGAAACAGTAATAAATACCTAATAGATATTCAATAATGAGTTTTCAAGGCCAAATCCTTAAAATAATGTTATTCCTTCATTATGTCGGACGAGTTCCTACAATAACTATGAAATATTCAAATGCATTCGTGCTTTAAAATTGAGCTCCGAATTCGTTGACTATATCCAACATCAAAGTGTAGGTATATTTCATTTGGATTCAAATATCCCTTTGTCCTTCACCCTTTGTTTGAAAATTCGAAATGAATGATTTCAGTTTTCAGCTATTTAGGGAAACAACGGGGCGCCTCCAGCGCGGAAGCTGTTTGATGTTTCTCCAGGCAGCGCAGCGCAATTTAATAAGTCGGAATTCAGTTGGCATTCAAAAAAGATTTTTGGCTGAGACTGAAAACATCGAGAGATTTGGATATAGACAGATTGATTGTTTTGTTCATCCCAGTTGACACTACATGGTTTTATTTGTTTCTTTTGTGTTCAAATTACATGTGACTTCGTTAGACTACGTGGTTATTGGTATTGACGATAAGTATTTACTATACACAACAAACGTCTGAATGCGCCCGATCTCAATTTTTTTATATGTATAGGATACACGTTAGTCGCAACGCTATGAAACAAATTATTTGACACTATATATTACAGTTGTTATCTGTTATATGACTTTGCTCGTGTTATATAAAAGTGCAAAAAATCCTGGACAGGACAATTTTCTGTCTACACATACAAACTGGATTTTATGTTCCGAAAAAGTCCAATTGCTGTGCCACCTAAATATACTTATCGTTATATTTTGAGGGATTAATAAATTATCTATATAAATTACAGCATATATGCTCTTTTGATGTATAATCTGTATTACTATAAAGTATCATTCAGATCCGTTCAGTGGTATTTGCGCGAAAGAACATCGAATTAGTAGGATTTATTTGTATATCTAACGCTACTATTGAACCACTTAACTTGGATTTAGCACTCAATTTGTTCAAAGAGCTACCAACCCTACATTAACCCTAAGTCTCTTAGAGTTCAATATTTGGTTTTTATTCTGTTTTAATGTCCTAACACACAATTTCCGAATCAAAGTGAGTACCAAGCTTTTGTCCTCTTGAGTGTGTACCAAGCTTTACGTAATCCGCAAACCTATCAAGACAACCATTCCTATCTATAAACTATACAAATACTCCCACGGTACACGTGTAATCTAAATCAAATAGGCATATTCAGAGGGGAGCCGTGGTTCATTAACGCTAAGCCTATATTAATTCCTTGCAAGTTACACGCCAAGACCGCTTAAATGAGAAACTAACTGCAGCGGGAAGTAATTCCCGGCGATGCGGCGTGCGACTGCGTCTTGCCCTGTGCGGCTTGCGGCTTTAATAAATCAAATAATTTGCTATACAACCTTTTTCTTTTTCCTTCTGACTTCTGTCTTTGTAAACTTCATATTTTTTCAGGTCGTGCCAAATAGATGTTCATATTAACCACGATTAATATTAAATTAAGACCAGTATAATGAGACAATCAGAAATCAAAAAAAAAAAAGAAAGAATAAGAAAATCAAATTACTCAAATTAACTGAAACAATAATTATTTTATTCTTAGTTTCTTTTTGATCAAGTTGCCACATACCATATTTATGTTCTTTTGTTTTATTACGAAATGAAGTCTGCATTACTTATAATATGAAACTTTCAGCGAAACGGACATCGACTTGAATCGAAATGCGATATTTTACACTTGGGTACATATATCCATATATACATTAGCTCCTTGTGCCGCACGTGCACGCCGCAAACGCAAGCCGTAGCCGCAAGCCGCAACGGTAGTCTACTACAAGATTGTGGAGCAAATGAGTTTATGGCGTGATAATAATTTGCCCTCATTGTGTTATTAGGGACCAGTATCATGTTTATACGCCGATATCGCTGTCATGATTTTTAGGGGGCGTTCATGTAAAACGCTATCATAATGATGAATAATCTAGTATATATAGTTTTTTTAATGAATAAAACCTACAAGCCCATAAATCAGTTTTAATAACCGCATCCAACATTAGATTTCAATTATGTATATTTTAAGTAACTAGCACGTCAATACATAATAATTTTGTTAACCCCTACAGTTAAGCTTAAAGGCTTATGTTAGAAGTGGGTTCACGTCAATAATGCAATGGGGGAACCCATCGCTCAATCGTATTAAGTCTTATAAAAATATCTTAAATTCGCCAATCTATCTGTTAGATAGCTTCGAAATTTATTATGAAATGTACCATTATATGTTTTAATTTCTGTCAGTTGATTACAACCGGAATATATTGCTTACTGTGACTCAAATGTATAGTAATATAAGTCGGCACGGGTCAGTAAAACAAAACACAGTACCTAAGTCGGCACTTAACAATTAAATTGACAAAATTAATTTCATGTGAATTCACAGAAAAAGACTCAAAGTGTTACTTTTAGAGGAAATTGTTTAAGGCAAAAAGGAAATTAATCTTTCTCTTAATTAGCAAACTTGGTCGGAGGCTACGATGGGGAATTCAAGGCCAATAAATCAAGGTGTTGCGTCAGTTTCAAACGTTAGCGGGGACCATTCTTTGCTTTTAAGACTTCCATATTTTACGGCGCCCTTGTCGATATTTCAACTGTCGTCTCTAAATGTAAGGTCGAAGCGAAACTTGCTACTTATTTGTATATATACATATAATTTGCGCAGCCATTCGAACGGAAACAATCTTTTATCCAATCGTTAATAAAGTTGAAGTATAGTGATTAGATATTTATCTTTCTATGTCTTGGTTATAAGTATTTTTAATTATCTGTACACTCATATTACCCATGTTAACACAAGATAATTACGCTGAGAGTAAAATGTTTCACTAATAACTTTTAACTATCAACAAATTTAATCTAATAACCTCTTTAGAAGATAAACCTGTAAGAGAAGTTAATTAAAATAGACGTGTGCTTAGGAAATTATTAGATACACACGATTACTACAGAAAGATCCCTTAAGCATCGAGAGCCGTCACGGTACAGTTTGTTCGTAAGTTATTTAGTATCTCAATTTAATTTCGCAATGCGAAGTGCTTTAAAATTTATCAATATTTCAGTTTTCCTTCCGTAGTGCAGCCGGGCAATTCAATTAATAGATGAAGGAGACTTCTGACATTGCAACACTGAGCTAAGTTTATCACAAACATCTCTAGTTATTTATTTTTGTTTCTAATTGCAATTAGGTACCTGCTTTAACTTTAAAGTCGCTACGTTCTTATGGAAATGAACTATTTAAGTAATCCAGTAGGGAACGTACGTACAATTTATTGCAGTAAAATCGTATAATATTTGTTGCAACTCTTTTCCTTCCAACATATTCAAAACAGTTCGATCAGATACATATCAGATATATATCAGATACACTATAAATAAATTAAAATTAAAACAAACAACTTAAAATCTTCAATTTCGACATGCATCATAGACGAATGCAAAATAATTCTGAATGAATATTCATTATTACTTAGGTTACTGATATTATTTTTTTACTTGCCGAAAATTATGTAACAACCAAAAAAATTCACGCTTTTTTGAGACAGTATATTTTTGTCCATAAATCGTTTTTGCTACTTGACCTAATAACAAACTGTTCTCGTACTTCGATTAAGCCTACATCTCAGTTTCGATTCGCCACAAATCCGCCACAGATTGCGGGCTCGGCGATATGACAAAGCATTATCCCATATTCCGTTGACATCTGAAATTGCTCGATGCCCGAGCAGACAATTATGTAATTGGAAATGACCCTCCGGTTTTAACGGATTACCGGTTACTGCTGTCGAGGGACCCTGGGCCTCTAGGAGCTTCGTAAACACAGGGCGGTAAGAGCCCTCAGTGCGTCTGACAAATCGAGCGAAAAATTATTTCAACTAACACGAAAGAAGGACAACGAAGACGGACAAGACAAGAAGGTTAAGACAAGTTATTTTATTATAAAAAGAGTCATTGGCTGCAATATGGTTAAGCATTATTTTAGGAGATACACACTAAATTGAAAAAAACTCAGGTTTAAATTTTAAGTATTACTTTATTTTATTTCTTTACGTTAAAAACTTCGTATATTTATGTACGTATACTTCTTATTATAAGCCAGTAATAATTGTTCTTAATTTAAAAATGTTACTCAATTCAATCTAAATACATTATAAATGTACATTTTAAACAAAAAACATATTGAAATAAAGTCTCGTGATAGCAAAGAAGTATAGAAACCCTACACTTGAGAGCTTTCGAGGTCTCTCTACTGTTCATACATTTGACATTTCGCAAGGGGACAAAATGAATTTTACGCTTTTCTGAGGGCATTCGTGCAGGAGCATTACTACTCTAATTGATAACCTTAGGGCTGTCGCTTACACGTAAAATTTTGCACAATAAACGATTTTATGGTACTGTAGCCATCCTATACAGTGCGCACGGGGAGAAGTTTATTTGGAAATAATCAGGAAACATATGTCAATCAATTGGTTTCAATGTCAAATTATATGAGTGTTTTTAAACAACATATTTTTACTTAAAGTCTATTTACTACACAATAAACGTAAATGATATCATTGAGAGTATACAAAATCATTTAAATTATTGTCCAATGACTTAACAACCAAACTATTGTACAAGTGGAGTTAACCATAGATAGATAGATAGATACATAATAGATATAGACATTTAACATGTAATTAATAATATTCGTTGCCCGTATATTACAAAAAACAAATGAATGAAATTTGCGAGCTACGTACCTTACTTACTACTAAGTATTTGTTCTCCACCATGACAGTCTTCTCTAAAACAATTTCATTACACTCTTGGTTACTATAGGAGCTGAGTAAAAAAAATCAATTCAATAATAAGCGAATATAAATAACCGCCCCATTATTTCCGTTATAATAAAATGTCAAGTAAAATAAATCTAAGGCACAGCGGAATAATTGGAATGGAACCGATAAATTAAAATTTCCGCCCGAGTGTACTTACGGATCTAGTTGACAGCTGGATTGTGCTCGGATAGATCAGCGTTTATATTCCAACCGTAGATAAACGTAAATAATATCGACGATTGAAAGGATATCTAATAAGCGACATTAGGCAACTTGTAGGAGAACCATTTAACATTTAAAAAAAAGTATCTAATTATTGTACTGCTATAATACCATTGGACTTTCAATATTATTTACTTTATTATTTGTAATTTATGGATTTCGGTTTTGATCAGATCAAAATATGTATACAATTCAATATCGCCCAAAATGTCTCTTAGTCAATTTTGTCTAGCATCAAGTATCAAGCGTCGATACTCTCGTGGATAATGTCTATTCTTATAAGACTATAAGTAATTGTCCTCTACTCTTAGCTTTATTTTATTTACTTTGGTTAACGATAAAACTTGCTTTCCATAACTATGATCTAGCTTTGATTAACTTTATAATTTCTAAAAATAGACTGCCTCGTTGGTGTAGCGGTCGCAAGCGCGACTGCTGAGCGTGAGGTCCCGGGTTCGATCCCCGAGTCGGGCAAAATGTTATTGGGTTTTTTCTATTAGGAATGCCAATAGCAGCTCGGAGTCTGGGTTTGTGCTG
>DWGW01001005.1:0-12377 GCA_018247775.1 Udranomia orcinus
GAATTAAAACTTATTATTTATCCAAATACGTCAATAATAAGTTGTATTGCGATTGTGCTGACGGATAAAATCGTCGCATAAAACGATTCGTTAAATGAAATATGATGTATAAATATTTAGAAAATATTACCTTACTTATTCCCTTTACAATGCTAACATAATAATAATTCTATTAATACTATAAATTGAACTTAATTACAAGTCTCCTTGTTTGTATTCGGGTAATGTACCCTACATGTCTAAAAAACATGTTACACGCCGCATGTCGGTCATGAACTCAAGGGCTAAGTACTAGGCTAGGTACTGAATTTTAATCATTTTTTTATGTTAATATTAAAATAATTAAACTTGAAGAAATGCATTAGTCAAATGCAGAAAACAAGTATAGACCGACGGTTTTCTTCATTCAATTAGTACAATGTTATATATATGCAGAAGATTACAATTGCTGATAGTAATCTCTTTCGGAACCTTAACTTGCATGTTGCCAGATTTATGTTGCAAAGTTAGCTAGCGTATTTATCTTGGATTCGTAAAAGAGGAAGCTAATAGATATGATTAATTTGCAGTGCCTAGTCGACAACTTACATAAATTTTGAAGAATTTTGTTAGATTTTTCTTTCATGTGTTTTCTGAATTTGATCAATTCACCTCGATGAACACGTCATTTATTTTGTGTTTTAATATATACAAAAGTCCTTGCGATACTTAATTTTTTATGAACAAACAAACATCAACTCATAACACTATTTAATCAATCTACAACCTACTAGTACACATTACATACATTCATATGTAGGTACTAAAGCCCTAAAGGTTGTCTGGAAGAAATCGCTAATTAGGCCACCTTTTGTACGCATCAGCTTCTCCAAATTTTTTTGTAAAAGTATTTTTCTTTTTTTTCTGGTGCGCAATAAAGAATATTTATTGTTTATTATTATTACTAAACAGCCCTCCTTAAATGTCTCAAATATATTCTATTGTATTTAATACCATACCTATATAATATAAGGTAGATCGTAATAAAAATCTACAGGTCCATAAGTACAAAAGAATATTAAGCAGCCCCAAGGACTCGCTAACTACGGTCGTGGGTTACCATACCAAATCTTGTACGCATTTGTGCATTTTTATGCATTAATACTTCATTTGAATAAGGTTTCTTTCTAGAGAATTCGCGACTCGCGAAAACTGATCTCAAGCCGTGTTATTTAGGTCGTCCCGGACACCGCATGTCCCACCTCAGGCGGGTCGCTTGGCAAACTTAGTCGTTTAATTTAAATTCAACTTGTTAGTCTGTGTTTAGCTAGACGGGTAGAGTATAACACGTTATTAAAGAATAACAATTGTATTACATCTTAAATATTTATTTCAATATTTGGTTGCATGATCACAGTATTACATTCGCAAAAATGGATTCAAGTGTCGGTATAATCTAGTAATTAAATTCTCGTAGTAAAAAAACTACAAATGACATATATTTATTTTATTATGTAACGTAATTGTGAAGAGATAATGTTATTATTATTCACAAAGGAAAATGGATTCATACAAGGATTTGTAACAGGCAAAAAAGCATTTTGTTTTAGTAAAAAAATAAATCTATATTAGGTCTATCTAAATTATCTATATCTAGATAAAATTGTAAGGAGTTGATGTAATTGCTCGCCACGAAGCCTACGCCGCCTCGTCCACGATCTCATCGCAGCGGTCCTCCAGGTCATACTAAAACATAAATCCATGTTGAACTACGACGATTCAAGACGAAGCAAAAATTGTTTGGATCGTAAGAGAATTCAGGCTCTTACGTTTTTCGCTTTAAATAATAGTAACTTATTACTAATTTGTTTTGTATACTCAATTTTTTGTAGAGGGCAGTTTTTGTTCCTAAAATGATTTATATTATATTATAATGAACTCAACAAGGAAAACATATTAATTTACTAAAATAAAAATAATATATAATGTAATACATGTGATGTTATGGTTTACATATTATATTATGCACATAAGCTGTTGTATGTACATATACTGATTACAATCATCAGAGACATGTTTCAGCACATTATTGCTGCTTTAAAAATATTACAAGATACTTCAAGGCTTATACATAAGTACTAAGTATTTAAGAAGTCTCTTCACTCTTTCTTTAAAAAATTAATATGAAGAGATACACAGAAGTATTTTAAATGTCTCGTCACCGAATGGCAATATTATGTGTGCGTAAGTTGCGTTTATTAGAAATAAATTCGATAAATATCTATGACAAGTACATAATTCGGTGGAACATGTGTGGCGAGCTATTTAAGGTGAGAGACGGCAAAGTGTGATGAGATACGATACGAAACGAGATAAAATAAGGTAAAGCGGAGAGCGAATAAGGTGGGCACTCGCCTCGTCGAGCTGCAGGCAGGCGCCCCACTCGCGCAGCGTGATGCGGTGGTCGCTGTCGGCGTCGCAGCGGTCGAGGAAGGGCGCGATGCAGTGCTCCAGCGCCATCAGCGGCGCGCGGATCGGGAACAGCTCGTGCCGCGACACCGACCTGCGCCGATACTTAGCACCCTTAGCATCCTTAGCACCCTCAGCACCGCGTACACCCTAGTGGGCGTGCGGTTCCCTGGTGCGACTCGAAACCCCCTACGCGTAGTGTCAATGTTACACTTATCGCGTTGAATTCAACTTTACGAAGAATTGTCTTAAGAATCTTTAGTAGGTACCTAATATTTCGCTACTAGACGTGTTTAATAAATTGTATAATAACATAAATGAGCTGATCATTATTAAGAAGTATCAAATTAGCAAAAGGCGAACTCGTTAACCCCTGTGGTTAACGATTCCAAGTACTTGACATAATTGATTTTCTATATGATTTAAAAGGTGTGAAACATTTTTCTCAGTAATCTTATGACTTGTAATTCAAAACTAGATAAATAGACGTATGAATACGTTATACCATAACACCTGGCCACTATCATATTTTATCGGGGTCGACAGATTTAGCACATGACAAGACAGTTTTTGAGATCAACGTTGATCAACGTCCATCATCGTTTTAAGAGTTTATTAATTATTCGGCTACCGGTTACAAAGCGGCCGATGTTCCTCGTAACTTACACTTATTATATTAGCATCAGCAGGTTTGGGAACTAGCGAAACGAAGTCGGAAGAAGCAAATACAGCATCATTTTTAGAGTATCAGTTTAGATACTCAAGATTTAACGACCGAGAGATCGAGGGATCGATACTCCTCCGCTTCCACCCCAAACAAAACACCAATAGCTCAATAGAGGAGTTAACAAATGATGGATAGCAAGTTAGGTATGTGACCTGTCGTTGTCGTGCGCGTCGAGGTCGCACCACTTCCAGACGGCGGCGTTGGTCCAGCGGCGCGTGAGGTTGGCCTCGGCCTCGCGCTCCATGCGCGCGAAGTGCGGCGACAGCTCGCGGCGCTCCGCCAGGTCGCGCATCACGTTGAACAGCCAGTCGCGCATGCGCCGCGGGAAGTCCGACATCTCGTCCTCCGAGCACTCCTGCGCACGCATCACACCACATGTACACTTCTGATGCATTAACACGCTAGATATCTATGTCAGTGATATCTCTGTTGTTGAATATGTATGGTGACAGTGGCCTATAATGTGTTCATTTCTGTTTACAATAATAAAACTATAAATATTGAATGAACTGGCCATCCGAACCGACTCTACGTAAAATAGGACTTGAGCAGCAATTACTTACATTATCACCAGTGACTCATCACTTCTACACAGAAACTCCTGCTATAGATAAGAGATAGGTTGTCAGTAAAAGCGAGCCTCGGAGCATAAGGTCGACGTGTAAAACGCACCGGCATCTCCCTGCAGGCGCCGTAGTACTCGATCTGCACGTGGTGGTACTGCGGGCCGCGGCACAGCTCCGAGCCGTCCAGGCACAGGCAGCGCTGCCGGTACACCTCGCAGTCCGACGACCACGTCTCGTTGTCGTGCGTGCACACCTGCGCCACACCACACGTCAGCGACGGCGATACACACATACATAATAACAACCTTCTAACACGACTTTGACTGCCTGTATATTGTATTATTGTTCCGCGATGTAAAAGGTCTTAAAAAACAGCTAATCACTGCAGGATGACTTTATACTATACCATTTTGTGTGATGATTTATTTTAAGCAAAGACATCGATAGTTAAAAAAAATGATTATTTTAAATTATAACTACGTAATGGCCATAAGCCACTCATTGGTTTCCATTATTTGCCTGCTAAAAACATTATTATCTTAATATTGTTAATTATTTACTATGGAATAGACATCTATTTATGAATTTTTTAAACATTCAAAAACCCAAACTGTTGGGCAACATTCATATGAAGAAACAAATTGTAATAAAATCTATGCACAAAAACGCTAGTTAATTAAAGTTTCGCAGGTAGAACATGATTAATTATGATCACTTGAAAATTATATTCACAAAGACTATTTGCATATACTTACTATTTTCCATAGTTGTTGTTGCAATTTTATATTTTGTATTTAAAGATAATATTTACAGGTACAAAGTACCAAGGTCTCCGATAATGGTAAGACTAAAACTAAAATTACGTGCAAGGATATCTCTTTTTGCCAACTGATATGCGGAAGGTGAGATCTTAGGTTCCCGTTTTGTATTATTTCGTTTCGTACTATCTATATTAATTTGATTAGTAATTAAGTTAGCTTATCTCGAAGGTAAATTAAAGTTATATACAATTTTACCGGAAGCATTAAAAACAAAAGTATTAACTATGTATAATTTAACTTATTAAACATTTATTAATTTAGGTTGCTAAATATAGATAACATGCAAATTATAATAACCAGCGATCATGTAACGTTTGATAATATAATAAAATGCTAAGGAATAGCGGCGGTCAACGGCTACGGCACCTATGTAACGATCGGGACATCGAGAGATCGCGTTGGAATCACACCTTTGCACTTCTCTGTGTGTTCTTCTATTACACACTAACATACTTTGAGGCTTTGAGGCTACTACTAACTTTACTGTGTAAACTTACCGGTATTCATGAGTTCACTTTTACAGGCACAAATTAAGTTCAGAACAATAATTTCATTTCGAATCAAATTACAATCACAATTTCGTTACAAAGTTTTATTATGAAGTTTAAGAGCACCCTGTATATAATCAGCAATCTAATTCAGTAACTTCTAACCATAATTACACTCGTGTTAATTAATTAATTCCACAAAAACTTACAATCGGCGCAAAAAATATTAATATGTATATAGTGCGTTGTAAATATTTATTAATTACTATAAATATGCTGTTGCTTTGAAATAACGTTTCATTCGATAGTCTTCTTCTGTATACGTCTGTATATAACCCAATTGTGATTTTATTGTGAGTTGTTACAGCTACATCATGAAATTACGTACGATCTTGTCATTATGTGTGACGGTTTCTATTGTGTCGGCACTACGAGAAGATAGGGTGAGCTTTTATACATTTTGTACAGTGAATAGGTACATACTATATACAGTGCAATAAAAATAACGTAATATTTTCTATCGTAGTTCTTAAGCTTAAAGAATACTGGGATCATGGGCGATCCAAGTTACTCCTCAGAAACTAGGTAAACATTGAAAAGAAGATGGGACACACCGATAATTAGTCGCGGCTAGACAAAAGGCCTGTGATGTAGTTGTGTGCAGCGGGAGGACAATGAGCAACGCTGTGATTAACTCGACCGTCATCATCTCATATTCCAAGCCCTCAAATATAATTAATCCACGAGTGATCAATACGGATCATAATTATTATAATGATTTTATAAATTGCAATCCATTCCTTACTATAAAATTCTTGTTTTCAGGTTTATATCATTCTGCCGCTCAAATTCCTAAACCAATTACAACCTGTAATACACAAATGTGAAGAGGAAATAAAGCCAGCTGGGAATGCCTTCCATAGCATGCTAGAAGGCAAGTTTGATACGGAAAGCGGAATAAGATTTGTTTATTGCTTACTTTTACCACTTGAATACATTGATACACATGGGCATATTGTTATCAACAATACGCTACAGCTTCTTAACGAAAATCACCCCAAGGAAGAATACATAAATGCTCTTCAAGGTTGCAATACATTGAACGGAAATGATCATTTCGACACGCTTCGCCAGGTAGCCAATTGTTTTGTAGAAAAATCGCCTATATATTTTAAAATTTAACGAATTTAAATATTAAAGTATTGAAATTTAAAAAAATCAACGTTGTTTTTTTTATAAAAGATTTGAATGAATATGACTTGTAGTATCAAACAGTCCCTAGGAAATTTTCTTAAATCACATTAAAAAACCTAGAAATCACACACCGTATATTACAATGTATATATTATATATAATTATGATTTAACGTATGCTGTCTATAGGCATTCATTTAGCAGTACGCTTTGTTATATCACACATATTTTTGTCACTCCCTAATATCTATAGATACTCTGCGCTAAAATCCAAGGGTGGATGAGGGAAAACAGTACCTTCCGGCGGGCGTCAGTTTCGTAGGGGCACTCCTTGATGCAGTTGCACACGGCGTCTCCGTGCTCGTCGATCTCGCACACGCGGCCCGCGCTGCAGTGCACCTTCAGGCACGGGTCTGCGCACACACACTCACTTGCAGTGCGATACACGGACGCTACTCATTGCATCTACTTTTGTATGTACGACGAATCAAAAACACGAAGCGAACGATCTTGTAAGCTACCTTAGTCTCATTCATTCCATAGTATAATATTAGTTTATTATACTGAAAGCAGGTATAACTTGAAAATTATTTTCACATGAATTTGGTGGTACAAAACAAAACAACGGAAACTATAATCAGCCTACAAATTGCATCGGTAATAAATCTTAATAGAATTCACTATACGTATAAAACAATTAAAATACGAACATTTTTATTATGCTATTTTTGAAAAATGCTTACCATCCAAGAAATCGTTTTCGTTTCCATCTTCAGTATTTTCATTCATAATCTCATTAACGCGAGCTTTTTCGGCGTCCTGAAGGAAAAATATTATTTGAAATTATAATATTATTTGTGTGACACGTGATTTTCTAATTTTAAATAACCCATACCTACTGTTATAAAATTATACTGTGATTATTGGAAAAGATAACGTATTGTTATTAAATAATATATGAACATTATGTTTATGTCGCATTACGAAAACAAATTATGTTATTATAAAGTTGTTGTTTCTCTCACTTTTATAATTGAGAAAGCGTAAGCATTTTGATGCATTCACCAATTGTGAAAGATCAATATTGACAAAAAGATGAGGGTTCATATAGAACGAACCTGGAAGCGTTGCTCGTCCCGTCTCTCGGCCATGGCCATCTCGAGCTGGTCGTCGGCGAGCGCGCGCGGCGCGGCGGCGGCGGGCGGGAACAGGCGCGCGGCCGCCAGCATGGCCGGCTCCGTGGTCGTGGTGGTGCGCAGCCGCCGGTGCCGACGCCGCTGCACGTAGATCACGATTTTATATACAGCAATTGGATGCCCATACCAACGTTTTTGTATTGTTAGCGACTACTTTTAGCGGCTGCTTTGATCGGGTTTTTTAAATAAATTCTTAGAACTCAGGAGTTTATGCGGTCCTTTAATTGTTTATTATCTGTAACTTTTTGAACTTAAGTCTTTCAATTATAAGTGCTTGAAATCGAATAGAATCAAAAGTTATTAATTTTATCTTGTAATGTGTTGTGTAAATTGCGAAACAATAGCATATTATTCAGCAAAAAATAATAGTTAACAAAATTTAGCGATACCTAATTATTTTTCGAGAACAATGCAAAGTATCAAATTTAAACACATACATATAATCATTTATATCTAAAATGTATTCGTAAAAAACTCACCACGGCCTCTGTGGAGTACACCAGCGCGGCCAACACGGCCAGCGCCATCAAATTACCCCTCATGATTGTCACCCTTCTGCAAAATAACATCATATTAACAATTTCAATAATTTTATATTTCTAGTTACTACAGATTCTTAGTAAATCTTGGTCACCTATAATTATACGTGTTTGCCTAAAGCTATTTCAAGAGCCATAAAATCAATGTACGTACTATAGTCATGTTTAAGTAGAGATCTATTATGAAAACTAGGGCATATAATGGGGAAGTGTATAAGCTATTTTTAGCTAAATGTATTTTCAACGTGGAATCGAAAATATATATCTGTTATGCAATATTGCTACACCCATTTCACCCCTCAAATATTGTTTTAATGTTATTAAGTAAGTACGTATGATACGTTCTATCTCAGTGTACAAATTATTTCTACATCAAATTTCATCATATTATAATTTAACACATATATCATTCATAAGTAGGTGTCTGCGTATATCTCACACTTTTTACTCATTCGTTATATCGACATGTGTAATACTAAAAAATAGCTTCTATAAATGGTGGTGAGACAAGGTGGTTTATTTACTTGTAAACTTACATTGTTCTGTGATAGCATTGGAATGAATTTAAAACAAGGCACTAAAAATGGAGGTTCAACGTGCTATCCAGCAGTGTATGTTATTCAGACGTCTCTATCTGAGGGTTTCTGGCGGTTGACGATGAGCCGCACGCGGGCGCCTGTCGCGAGGGCATCGCCCGCCGCCGACAACCTGCGACTCGCTGATTGCGCTTTATTTACCGTGAACCACGTAACTCCAGCGACTAAGTCTATGCTTATGTTAGATAGATTGTAGTCGTTGGTCAGTAGCTGGATGAATTAGATCCACACGATCGTCTCTGTTCTCCAAAGTCTACGTTTGTTTTTATAGCTTGTTGGAAAAAACAGAAGAACAAAAAAGTGTTCAGTAATCTGATATACTCGTACCTATCTAATAATTAAATCATATAAACACAAGTAACAGCCCATTGGCATGATTCAATGTTTTAAGATGTTGAAATATAACTCGGTAGATACCTACCGTGTAGTGGCGTCTACTCGTAACTTGATGCGAGGTTCATGACACTATGTCGTATCGTATGACTAAGCGAACACTCATCAAATTTGCTACGCATGCATTTGCTATACATACTTATCAGGAAAAGAAGGCAGGGACATATAATAGACGGGCACGGGCCTGCGCTCGCCATCATGACGATCGTGGCGATGACTTCATCCGACATCTGCTTATCTCGTTCGAGGAACGTAATGTAATGTCAGGATGTGTGCCTACATGCGAAAATTACGTTGGATTTATAAACAACGCCGAAAAAAATCCTATTTAGTGAGCTTGTAGTGCTATGTAGTGCGATACCTAGTTAGTGTGCTTACTTACTACTAGAGGTGTAACATTTTTACTAAAAATACAGGTATCTGAAAACTAGAGTACCTAATGCTAACCAGAAGATTAATGCCAACCAGAAGGAAATTTTACATGTTTTACGGGCGTCAGTCTACGCAGCTTGGTACTATAATATCATCATCATGAGATCTGCATCTCAGTACGTGCGTGTAGAATATATTATGTATTAATTGCCTATGACGGATGACACTGGACAATCATATTGCGACCATTCGTATCTATTGACCTAAATATGCGTAGGCGTCCTCATTCCAATTTACAAACGGGAGATGGTTAGAAATCTTATCCGTTTACATAAAGGTCTCCTTACCTCTTTAATATGTTTATCGAAGTAAACTACCCATATAATACCTTTTATAAACTACGACTAGGAACTAAGGTAAGGGATCGTTAAGGTTATACCAATAATATCTAGGAACTTCATACTGATTATTGCCCGCTCTGGTATTTTTGAAGTTCATCTCCTTTTATGTGAGCAATACGAGCCGCGGGAGAATGCCAGTAAATTTATATAAACAGATCGAAATTGGATACGGTAGAGGTGGAGTTATTCAAATTTAATATAGTTGATCGAATTTGACTACATTTGTAGGCAATGTATGCAAATGATTCCAGTCGTACTAATTCTGGTATCAACACGATACTGGAAGATTTGTTGACTAAGTGATTGATCATTTAAGTACAATAATTTGTCCTTTATATTGTACAATATTGGTTTCCTTTTACAAAAAAAAACGTATATTTCTGCGGATTTAAGTTAAATATGACTTACTGTACTTGTACATTCTTGCTAATAGTAGACGATTTAACATGTTAAGTTACAAAGTAATAATTTAATAACCAACTGATTAATAATGGTGTTCGTTCCAATTGACCGCGATTGCATTCGCGCAGCTGCTCCCGGGCTCTAGGCACGGGGCACGGGACACGGGCGCGGCATATGATACAGGGACGGGGACTACATAATGTTTATAGATCCACGAGCCGATCGTCATCGCCCAATTACTATACACTGACATTCTATGAGCTGCTGCTTCATTGCAGCTGAAGCTGAACTGATATATTCGTTAATATAAGTGGAATATGATTTATTAAGTTTAGTATAAATCCCGTTGTTTTAAACCGGACTAATTATAATACGTAGGAGGCAATAACATCAATCGAGTACATATCATTATTGTCGTGTGCACTGGGTTCATCATACACAATTTATTCATTACGAATATTTTTAAACATGAAATAAGCGATAACCCGGAGGCGAGCTGCGGCCCCGTGACATGTGACTTTGTGACCGACTCTACGGATCTGTGTCTGCAGCCGTAAACCCAGCGTTTACGACTTCTGAAAAATATCGCTAACCCCGATTGTAACGTGTAGTTTCCTCTTTATACTTGATTTTGTATAGTTACTACCTTTGCATTTAGTCTAATGACCAGATAAGTATGTGATACGTAACTCCAAAAAGCTTTCTAAATATCGTAGATACAACTGACAGTAGTGTAGGAAATTCCTTAGCTTATTTCATAGTTTTTCCGTGGGGCTTTGCCCGTGTGAGATTGTATAATGTCGCATTGTAATCAGTATTATACACAAAATTGGGTCATATAGATGACACGGAGGCTGCGAATTGTCAGATGGGGCAACGGTAGGTTATTCGCGCGCGGACGGAAGGCGCTTATCGCGGTGTCCGCCGATAGCCGCGACCCCGCGCCGACGCAGATAAAAATATTAAACAAAAAACAGCTTTTTGTGTCACGTTTCGCTTCTCGAATTGATAATGTACGCAATTGTAATTATAAGTCAAATCTAAACGTATTTATAAGGGGAGATATCAAAAGTAGCACAAGATTAATATTGTCAAAGGTCATACATATATTTAGAAAATCAAACTAAACCTTCGTAAATATGCTTATATCACAAAATCATCCAATAATTAACTAGTTACTTAGTTTGGGCAAATATCTTTTATACTAGTTGTGTATGTTAACTGAATAGACTTATATATTTTTCATAATCTGAATACACGAATACCTACTTATTTAGAACTCATAGAAAATAGATATAACATTGTGCCTTACAATACTTAAATACTAAACTTTTTGCAAGATGTTAACTTTATTATACTTAACAAATTGATAATTCAATATCCAGTTTCCCAGAATAATCTAATTCTGAGAACCTGGATATTGGATTATCAAGGACAACTTCCCATTCTAGGATAGCTTATTTAAAAAAATATGTAAGTTAATACTGAACATAATGTCTAGCCATTATTACGAGATCATCATCTCGTATATGGAGATGAATGAATGATGATTTTGAATAGGTATCGGTTGCATATATGTTTCAAATCTGCGCTTGCGCATGGTGAACGTGATGAGTGGTCGAATAATGCGCGACGCAGCGTCGGTGACTGCTCGCAAGTGCACTTAAAGAAAACAATCTGAGTTCTCAGCATATTACAACCACTCATCATGTAGGTACTTCTTTCGCAATGTGAAAAATATTTTTATGTCTGTAATAAAAACATACGCGCTAGTTGATCCTAACTTGTGACATTGATCAAAAGTAGGTATATGTATGTATAAGTAGGTATATGTCTATTATAAGACTTGATTTACCTATCATAAAGTAGGATATAAGCATCGATAATTGCAGCCTGTGGCCTCTGGACATCTGGACAAACAATTAAATTCCTATCCGGTTGATTAGGCAGACGTGCATGGTGCAGTGCAATACCTTGAACACTAATGAAAGCTTTAAGCTTGATTGTACTCGATATAGAATATGTTTCACGGTGGATTGAGGTCGGCCTCGATACCTTTGATACGTCCTGACATTCCATACGATTTTAACCATGGAGAAATAAACTTATTATATAAATAGCGGTATTCGTTACTTTCATATGTAACCTTTAGTAGGTGTACCTAATAAGTTTCTATAATTTTATATCATTTTTTTATTTTAAAAATTATATTTTGAATGTTACATATTATAAAAG
>DWGW01001006.1:0-12377 GCA_018247775.1 Udranomia orcinus
ATTGTCTTTCTCAGTCTCCCAAAGGTTTACCCTACTTTCTTTTTATAACATTGAGAAAGCAAACGAGTATACAACCTAATGGAAAATGCGCATGCAAGAAAATATTGTTGTTCAATCTTAGGCTTACAAATGCAAAAGCTGGATTAAATTAAATGATGAGTTACCAGGATTAAATATGTCTTCCTGATCAGACCCTCAAATACACACTAAGTGTACTCACTACTCACTTACCACAAACCAGAACACAGCAGCAAGTACTGCTACTACTTACTACTAGGTGGAGGATGGTGTATTTGGAGCACATTTGAACTTGGACAAAAGGATAAACTTACACAAGGTACGCTGACCAAACTGACAAGGGTCATCTTCCAGGAATACGCCATCGCCACTGACACGCCTAGCACCATGGTGCTGACTCCTTGGAGCATTGTGCCGAGTCGAGTTCCTGCAAAGACAAAATATATAAGTATCTTTAAATATGCTTCTATTTAAAGAATCTTAGAATCAGTAGATGAAAGGTTTCGTATCAGACTTTGCACTGTCGACATAAACATAAATCTAAAAAACCTATTAATCATTAGCTCGCTAGCCAACTCCATCACGAAAATATAACACCATAAAAATCAAATTAGAATACGACACTATACACAGCGACGAGTACTTTCGCTGTCCAAGGAGCTACCTAAAAGTAGAAAAGATTTTTTTAATTAATTAGCTTTAAGATACGTACCAGTAGCTCCTTGGACAGCAGCGCAGTCGGTAGCCAGCCGCGCACACAGCGCGCCCACAGAGTTACTGGGGATGTCGAACCAGCCTTGCTCCTGTAACAAGGGAATTAATGGTAACTTTGTATAGCATGCTACAGGAATGGATGGAAAGCAGTCGAAGATTGTGGCTTCAAAAATCCAAAAAGAGAGAAAAGGGGTTTCCCCTTTTTCTCTCTTGGGATTGGGACTTGGGATTTCTGCCCAGATTTTCTTCCACACATTCATCAGACAGAACTTCGGTACAGATGTTCATTCACTTGTGGACCATGCGAGCTTAACTAACTCTTTAAAATTTATAATTTTAAGCATGATATCAATAAAATATGAATTTGGCAAAAATGCTCAAATACCGTTAGAGTGACTTCGAATAGGAGATCCTTTATCCAGAAATGGACGATTCAAAGTTGATGGATTGATGAATTCTAAAGCATACGTTAGCAAGTACATTTAACGCACCTGAACGAGGTAGTTGCTGAAGGTCATAACCCTCAGCCTCTCGGTCAGCTTCGCGCCCGCGAGTCCAAAGAGCCAGGCCTGGAGGAACGTCACCAGTCCGCTGATGGCCGCCACGCCGGCGAACAGTCCAGCATACAGCTGCGACTTCTCCAGGATCTCCTGGTCATTATGCCAGGAGAACATCTGGAAGCAATATTGAGAATTACGGTTGGTGATTGATGATTATACTTCTTCGGGATACGTGTAGCTGTCGTTCAATGCAGAAAACTCCGAAGAGTGAATACAAGCAAAATTTTGACGTAAAATATTTGTTCTTACTAATACTAAACTTCTCACAAACACTAAACGCATAAATCTTTATTACGCTAGTTCGTTATGCAACAATATACGTTTTTTTAGGCACTGGCAGATATCCGAAATGGAATACATATTAATTTTTTATATAGTTAACGAATATACAAACAAACGGAAAATAAGCATAATTCTTTATAAGTTGCCTCACGCAACATATCCATTTCTAACTACTCTATGACTTTAATTCATACAATTGAAATATATTTAGGCATTACATTTAATTGTCCCCTAAGTTTTAAATCGGCATCTGTTAGTAATCTGTAAAATAGTAAGTAGTCTGTAAGTTTATTAAAGACTCCATAGATCCTAAGGACCCTAACGGAGCTACCGTTAAAATAAAATATAAGTCATTTACTTACCCCATAGAGCTTGGAAAACAACAGAGCGAAGACTGGCATGGTAGCACCAATCACGAGTGAGGCGCAGCCGCCGCCCACCAGCAGCGGCCACTCCTTGCTGTTCAGCCGCAACAGCTCCCAACTGGACACTGCGGCTTCCTGCTCCGTCGGCTCTGGACTCTCCTGAAAGAGATAACGTTCTTTTTGTTGAAGTCTTCTGTGCTTCTTAAGTGCTAAGTCCTCTGAAGGTCCTAGAAAATTTCGTGGTTTGACTTCAGAAACACCACCACATATATTTCCAGGGCTGCTGTTCCTGATTTGAAGGGTGTGAAGCGGAAGTGTTACGGAGGTGTGAAACTGTGGAGGCGTTCCAACGTAGTCCTTAGTCATTCAACTTATGAACAGGAACGCGTCTTTTGACGACCACGGATGATAAAACTTCAGTCCTATATATAGTCTTGGGGTTGACCACAAATGTCGCTTGGCAATAATGAGTATTTACCATCAGGAGGATTGCATGTTATTCGCTACTTTAAATTAAAATTATAGAAAACAGTACTAAAACGTGCTGCGTACATCCGAGACATGTAATCATCAATAGAATCTTCGTTAATAAATAACAGATACAATACGATACAAAACTTACAGTTTCCTCAATAATTTCTTGGCCCATCGGCATCGTGGGGAACCCTGACGCCAGCCGCCTGCTGCCTCGCATGAAACTGTCCCTTGTGAACGGCTCTGGAATTAAATAAAATACCAATTTGATTGCGATTCTCAAGTTAAAAATTCCAGCACTCATAAAATGGATCAAATTTTGTCCCGTCTCAAGGTATAGGCGTCACAAACGTGTCTTTGCGTTGGTAAGTTCTGTGAAGTGATTTGAAAAGACAATCTCATCTCTCATCTCCGGACGAAAACTTATTGTGTAATTGTCTCTCGTCGGCCAAGTGCTGTACTATGGAAATTCAGTTGCTTACCTCTGATCGTGGAACAGACGCTGCTGCTGCGCCGCAGCAGTTGCCGTTCCTTCTCGGTGCGCGGCTCCACCGGCTCGTCTAGGACTTCGTCGTCATCATCTTCCACTATGTTTTGGGTTATGCTCCTGGGGAGAACACTTCGAGTCAATTTAGGGATCTTAATATGCAATAGAACGTATTTTAATACAGACACGAGTGCCAGCGATTTTGGTTTTTGGTTTCAGTATCATATTGTGGAAAGTTTTGTAGGTTTAAAAAATGCTGTAATAAAGCATATATACTGGCGATACTTAGACTACACTGGATCGATCTGACCAAGCAGTCACATAACTTACAGTAGGAAGAATTAATATAGATTTTATATTGAGAAGTAGCATGCAGTCCACCTGATGGTACTTGCTCATAGGCGCCGATGAATATTTGTAATAAACCCAGAATCGAAGTTCTGTCTTAGCTCTACCACAAATGCAACCTGAGGACTAATTTGGAACGCTTCGATTAAGTGTCTCCTTTACTACTCCCTTCAAACCAGAACACAGCAGCAAGAATACTACTTCAAGGTAAATGTGGGTGTGTGGTGGGGTGGTGGCTTTAAGCTACTGGGGTTGGACTTTCGTGGAATGGTTAAATGCTCACCGATGTGTCAAATCGTGCTGCACCAGTTTCCAGTAAGCTCCCTGCTTCGCCAGCAACTCCTGGTGGGTCCCTTGCTCTAGCACAGCGCCTTGCTCGATGTAGACTATCCTGGACGCGTTGACAACCGTTGACAGCCTGGGAATGAGGAACTTTTATTTATTTATTTATTTATTCTTTATTGACCAACAAAGAGGTGGTACAAAAGGCGGACTTAACGCTAAAAAGCATTATCTACCAGCCCACATTGAGGAGGTGCAGAAAACAATGGGTACGGGTACTGGGATATAAAAATGGTAACCACGGAAAAGATGAGCTAACCAGCCTTAAGAGACTTGCAACATGAACAGAAAGGGTATCCGATTCTGCGAATAAAAACCACAAATTGCTCGCTAAGGTCACTACCAAGTAACTACTCACATGCAAGAGAAGCACAATGTATATCTCTTGCATATGCGGTGTCAAAAGTGTCACAGGTTAAGATAAATTATAATAAGTTGGCAATAAGTCTGTCGTGGCAACTCGTTTCAGATGTCGTCACGACCATTGCACACTTTTATATATGCGCATGTTTACTTGCATGTATGTAAGTGATAAGTGTATACTCGTTTCTTTTTTGTAGTTACGAAAGCATATTTTTTGTATTTCGACTTAAGGTAACACACGCAATATTATTGAGAACAACATGAATTTTATAAGCATTATTGTGTATACGCGATAATTGTGTGATAAAAAACAAGAACACAAAGAAACAGGAAACAAAAAGGACACATTTAAGAAAAATCGATTTTTGAGTCACGATCGTAAAAAGACTATACGATCGTATCTATCGTTCCGTAAAAAATTATGTGTCGTTTTCATCCTAAAGGTGCGATATTGCTAATAATTTTGCCAATAATACTGCCCTAATTTAGTATTACTGCCAATTGCTAGATTTTCAGAATTCTCTTAAAGAAAATTCATAAGTGCAAGCCAAGCCAGTTCAATTCCTTTGTAACGACGCGAAAAGGAGGTTACATACAAATTGTACGCATTTCAACTTTCTAACTTATAACAAAACAAACTGTCAACAAAAAAATCGAGTTCAGTTCCCGGTCATAAAACAATTAGTTATTCACAGATTAATGATTTAAAATCTCAATGACAATGTCCCAGAATCCGCAATAAATTGTGGTTAAACTATTTCTACCTTCTATACACGAAAGGAAAAACGTCAGGTTGGTAATAGCTTAATAATGACGTCAATTACGCTTATTTCCTTCTCAAAACAATGAAAGTAGCGCATCATAAGACGGCGTTGCCGTATGCAAAGTATTGCAGAGCGGGTCATTGAGGCAAGTGTTTGTTTTGCAGTGGGAATCAGTTTGTGCTGGGTACAGCTACGCCGTAGTTATGTTTTATGATCGGGCTAGCTTTGTTTTGACTGACTTTACCTATGCAAAATAAGAAATTGTGGTCTGTTTTTAGCTACTGCGAGCTTCGTTCGAGTGTTAATTAAAAACAATAGAATATACAGTATTTCTGTATTGTATTCTGAACTAAAATCGAGTTAAAGAGACTTTGTATTGACTATCTATGTATTATAAAAAGTGAAATTATGGTTAGTTTTTATTTGCTGTTGAGAGTTTCTCACTAGTGTTAACAAAACAAGATAAAATACAGTCTGATATGCAGACTGTATTTTCTCTGTACTGTATTTAAAGCAAAAATATAGTTAGGGGGATCATAGCTCTGTTTCTAATAACGTAAACAAAGGAAGGAAGTAAGGATTAGATATTTCAAACTAAGTCTAACACGTTGACTATTTTCTAAAAATCGCACTGTTAAGACAAACGATTTTATGATTCTTTGATACATAATTTTGAACATTAGAAGGTGCTAACATGGGCTTTTTGAACCGGTCCTTTAAGGTTATTTAAAGCACAATTTAAATGTCACATCCTATATATTTAATATACAAAAACTGACAGACAGGCAGTCAGACATTGACTGAACTTGAAAAAAAAAAGTTGGTCGTCTGAAAAACTAAGGTTCAGGATCCTAGTACATTTTTTATAACTGACTACTAATAAGCTGATTTTTCGTTGGGCGTCTAATCAAAATGAAGCTGTTCACGAAAAATCAGCTTGTCTACTAGTCAATTATAAAAAAAAATACTAGGGATCCATTAACCTTGCTTTTACAAATGATTTGCATAACACGATGGTCATGTGAGTTTGTTATCAATGTTCTCTATATATACTGCGAAGTATTTTTCGAACTTTTAAATAATTTAACAACACGTTACCAAATTTATCGCTAATTGCTAATATATCGCATCTTCACGTAGCATAGTCGCTATACAGTAGCTATTTTTGACCAGCTCAAAAATAGCGAGATATTTATATTCGGTTGTATTTATTTATTACCATTTTTTACGTTTTGAAACCTATTTTTAATTTCAGAACATAATTCTTTTTTTGTTGAAATTTCTATCTCGTCTCAACGTTTCATGCTCGCTATAACACGTTAGTAACTGAGTTAATACAGAATGAACAAGAGAACCGCTATATTGTAACGTTCGCGCCGTAATAGCGTTGGTTGTGAAATGCACAATATAACTAAGATGTGGCGTACAACTGGAACGGCTAAAGGTTGCTTGTTTAGAAGTTACATTTGGAGTTTATAGCACAAATATTAAAAGGTCGTGTGTGTACGTATATCTTGGTGTGGAGATCACGCAAGAGAAGAATAGGTTACCCCCCGATTAGGTGGACTGACGACCTAAACAAAGCAGCAGGAAACCGCTGGATGCAGAAGGCGCAACCCGGTCGGAGTGGCATCGAATAGGAGGCCTCCAGCAGTCCAGTCCAGTCCAGCAGTGGACATAAAGACTATTGGGTGGATGGATGATGATATGTGAGAAGTGCGCACGAATACTTAACGTGAATACGTCAAAGTGGGTGAGAAACAGAGAGGCACATAATGCTTGGGCTGCTGTGCTCTAGTTGAAAGGATGTGAAAGAGAAAAACAACAAAATGGAGCTGTTTCAACTTAGTCAACTGTTGTCGACCTCAGATAGAATTTTACCCAATACGAGGAAAAGGCTAGATAATTGAAATCTGTGTAATTTACCCTACATTGAGGCAAATGCATCAATGTTTGCCTACCCACAAAACGAAATGTATAAAAAAGTTGACGGCGTCGTCAGTAATTCCACGGCGTGACTTTAAAACCTTAAATCAACACATTCGGTACTTGTAAAAGCGAACTAACTAGAAAAGTGTCTGATACACATATTAAATACTCGGTACAATGAGCACGCCGTTCAAATAATGCAAAACAAAGACTCATTGAGTTTTCAAATGAAATAAAAAACTAACGCATCCTCGCCTCTTGTTTACTAAACAGAAGTTCGAAACTCATTTCAAAAGTAAATTTATTCCGGACAAAAGCCTTAGAGTCGAGATGAGTCAGAGACCTTTTCACTGGTTGCATTGTTTATTCCCGACGCAAACCAGTTTTTAAACGGTTTTCCTAGCATTTTCGTCACAGGTTAAAAAAATCTCCTCCATGAATATGAATGAATCATAACGCGTTATAAATGTATAACTAATGTTTTAGGACTTAAGAATATACAGTTTTTACAAGCGTCGTGACTGTACTCAAATACGAGTTCTCGGCCACTGATTTTGCTGTTAAATATGTGCAAGATCAATGAATATAACTTTCGCCGCGAGACTGTTCGAAAGAAAATAACATCAATCAATAAAAATAACAGCGACAACGGAATAATATGACAGTAATGTTATAATAGACGGAGATAATCGAATGTGAGCCGTAAGTTAAACTCACGAAGGCTTTCTCCGCATCCGAGTAAGTTATACAATAAGCATAACTGTAAACATCCGCTCTTACCTCTGCTTAGGCAAGTCCGTTAAAATTCCGGCACACTGCTTTAAAATACACTAGCACTTATTAGATTTTAGCGAGTCGATCGAGCGTCAGATCAGCCCGCGGTGCGCACCGTTACACGTCATAAGTGTGTCAAACCGAGATAAAAACGATTGCACTTGGGGACAGTCGAGCACAGAGACACTGGGGTTCACGGCACAGTTTTGATTGTTCGTAAGCTTGGACACTTGGACACTTGAACTCTCGGATGCGATGTGCGACGGTTGCACGGTGGGTTGCGCGTGCGACGGCAGTACGGAGCGGTCGCGCAAGCGTCGTGCGTTTACCTCTCTCTCGTCGGAGCGACTGGCGCGGCGCCTTCACCTTCGCTCGCGCGGTGCCCGTTTCACAAGCGACAGCCTCAGTTTTCCTTGCAGAATCTACCCGTAGTTGCATGGCAACTGTTGTGTTTGCCGCAACCGCGACAGGATTGGACTGCGGACTGCGAATGCGTGATTCGACTTTTCACGGTCATCCGAGTTTGGAGACCAGGATCGTTTACGTGCGTTTCTTATCGCATTAAAGTGTACACAAACATATATTAAACTACTTAGATACACGAGAAGCTTTCTTCGCCATGTACGCTGACGAGACAGTAAATGGATGACGTAAAAATAATCGAGGAACATAGTTATGATTTCTCTACACGAAATAGGGACAGGGGCAGTCAGTAAACAGAATTAGCATCTAACCCCAACACCAAAATCTAGAACATTTAGATTTCCCTTTGAAATTTCAAATCCATCCACGATTTCGAAAAACATTTTAAGTATGCCTGAAAATCGAACCCGACTATAGTAAAATACGAAATATCACTACTTCAAAGAGCGCCTTTACGATACCGACAAGCATGTCAATTGGCGTTTTCGTTTTTATTCCATCAACTCACAAAAGTGGGTTAATCGTTCATATCTTTTGTACCGACCATGTCAGAAGTTGTAAACACTAGTCCACCTTCGAAATCGAGATCTGTAAAGTATGGCAAGTGCTCAATGACTTTGCTATACTCAAAGCTCGGTTTTTCTGTACAAGTTTCACTTTTGTAAGGCTTTAAAATGGCTCTGTGAACTTCATTTGTTTCTTGGCTGTTTAAGTATTTGAAAGTAACTTAGAAATCACTTTATGGGCTTGCTTCTTGGAAGAGTAGATTCAGTATTATTTCTGAGTAACTTTTATTTAAAGTTTTAGCGTCCAAAGGAATTAATGAAATTACGCTTATTTTTATGTATTATGTGCACATTATATCAGTAAAAACCTATATTGGATCTCCCTTTACCTTGAAGGAAGTACCAAGTAATTCCTGGAAAAAACGGGACAAGCAACAAAAAAATTATGGTGCTTGAATACACAGAAGTAAACTGGCTAAAGATTCTACTATATATTTGACAGTTAACAGTGACCAAAATAATAAGGATAATAAAAACTCGTAAAAACGATAGCCAAATGACGTCAACTCTCTCGGTCTACGCAGATAACGTCTGCGGTTCTATCGCCCTTATTCCTAAGCCCATCTACGTCTTTCGAGACGTCGGATGTAGATACGGTTCGCTTTGAGGTAAATAAAACGAAAATAATAAATACGCTAATGTGCAATGACGCAACAGACAAAAAACGAACAAACAGTTTTACAGTTCTGTTATATTATTTAGGACTAGCTGATATCCACGACTTCGTCTGTTACTTATTAATGAATAATACATATATTTTATGTGCAATGGAACAAATATGAAGAAGATTAAAAATATACGAAATGTGTAGTTTTTATTCAATAGTTGTTTCCTAATCTTAATCATTTTAAATTAAATTAAGATATCACATGAATTTCTTAGTTAAGAGTCAAGTTGAGTGTTTAAGAAGTAAAACTTCTAAGAACGGAAACTGTAGTAGTTTTCCCGTAATGCGCGCACAACGGCACAACTGTAATTTTATTTATATAGATTAGGATAAATGCACGAGTACACCAGCGGATATTACATGTGTTATTGCAAGTTAAATTACAAGCCGAGTGAGCTCGATGAGATTTAAATAGCATTTTACGTAAGCGCCATTACTTATAGCGTGAGCAACACGGCTTATGGCGAGGGCGACCATGCGCTTTACATCACATTGAAGGATATTCCATAGTTGTTTATTCATTTACTTCGAATCTAGTTTAAGGATATTCCATGGTTGGGACTTTATTTATTTCGAAATTTGTCGTAATTTTGAACATGTTATAAATTGACTCATCTTGTCAATATCACGAATATTTATTTATTTATTTAAACTTTATGTACCATTCATATGATAACAAAACTTAATGCTACAAGCATTCTCTGCCAGTCAAACCTTGGGAATATTCACAGTTTAAAAACGGATATACCGTTTATAAACGTATACCATTTCATCGAGTTATCAAATCATGCTTCTAGTTGCTAATTTCTTGTTGTAAAAATTGATATTTTGCTGATTTAAGTTACGCAAGTATGCATATGCAGCAAATTAGATTAAACCACTTAAAAATAGGTAACAATCTTTAAGGTACAGCATTGAAGTAATAGTATTCGTAAAATTTATTTCATTTAAAACATTTGATGCAATACACGTCACCAACAAGTTAAGAGAACTGTGAGTACTGCACATTTTCCATTAGAGGATGGTCACCCTATTTATAGGTAACGTCGACGTATGCATGTGTATGGTGAAATTTTAATTGCAATAATTGGCTTTAATGTCACTAATACATCGTTTCATCCGTGATTTGTAATTAATTCGATCAAATCAGTTACAATATGTGGCGAAACTATATCTAGCTGTGTGTAATATTTTATCACTATCACTCACTGATAATATCTTTACAGAAAAACTCGGATTGACGTGATTCTAAAACTATATTTTTTATGATGAAACCAATATTAATCCAACTATATAATAATAGCATACAGTTGTAGCTATAGTGGCTATTTCGGGACTTATTGTTCGTTGAGAAATAAACATTTCGGAATAGCGAAATATTTGTTTCTGTTTGTAGAACTTATCCTACCAAACAGATTAAAGAAGAAAGTGGTAAACAGGTAGCTGTAAACTAACAACTCAACATTCGTTGTAATCCATTCGCTATTTTTGACAGCTACAAAATCAGAACTCAATTCATAGAAATAAATCGGGAAAACGCTGCAGTGATTAGAAATAAGCAACTAAAGAGGTAACAGAATTATATCATAAATTTAGAATTATATCATCAGGTAGGTCTGTTAAATGTAGGTGCTTGTAGGTTTGTAATCATCAGGGGAAGAAACAAATCCATAACCAATTGCTAGAAGGGTAGAAATTTGTTATTGAGGTTAAAGATGTCCATTGTCTTGTGATCGTTAGATATGATGTATTACATTCACCCCAAACCTAGCAACAAATCCACAACATTTGTGTCCTAACAAATAGAATTCCAAATATAACTCGATCATTACTGAAGCATTAGTAAAGCGACATCACAAAATTCCACATGAACGGCAATCAGAATGGAACAATAAGAAATGAGCCCCGTGGAACCGGTCACGCGACCCCACAATAGACCGTTTACTGCACATCAATGTATGTAAAAAGCCTAACAATAAAACAGACTAGTACACGACGGTCTTATATAGACTAGTTATTGTTATTACAAAATGCTGCTCAACTTGTGTCTAGATCGCTGTGGTTGTCAATTTTTTTCAATTATGCACTGTTTAATAGCTCGGCTCCATCAAGCACCGAGCACGTTTTTAATTCTTCGGATCGTCTCCGTTCTTAGTCCTGTCTGTTAGTTATGAGGTTTTTCGGAATTCTTTGCTTAAAAATTTACATAACAATTATTCTAAATATAAATTCTCATCGTCAACTGAATGTCAAGATACACTTCAAAGATATTCGAATTGTAGAATTGTATAATAATAAGGGTCTAAGGTAATTTTGATATTTGAATTTAACGGCAACAATTTATTAAAATATCATTTAACAATATTGAATGGTACGTGTATAATTTCTCAGGCTCTTAGAGATCGCCGGTTTAGAAGCTGCTGCTGTAAACAGTATCTATGCTAGAAGCTTAAAGCTTATGCTTAAGGTATACCTTTTTATTCGACGAAAGAAGAATCTCTTACAGTTTGACTCGACATCATCTCTCCACGGACGAATCTTCTTTAAGGCAGGGTCACAAACTAGAGGTTCAGTTAGGCCAGGCTCCAAATCCAATGGGGTTTTGGATGACCTATCTCAGCCGTCAATTATCAGCAACTTGTCATTAAATATCAAAACCGTTCTGAATGGAATATTGTATGAAGTACTTGAATATGACGTCATCATATTATCCTATTCAACATAGCTAGACACCTGTCCCGCGGCGCGCACCCTCCCTCCTCTTCCCCTTGATGATGATATCTACGTTTTCGTATAAAAACCGGAATTCACTAAACATATAATTAATAGAATAACAAAAACTATTATTACGAAACAATGTACCAACATAAATATATTCACTTAGGTAAATTATGTTATTTTAAGTACACATTTCATATGAGACACGAACGATTCTTTCATATGAAAATGAATACTGACACCGGACGAATACCCCAAAGCCATACAAGTAATTACGGTGTGTTCAATGTAGCCGCGTTCCTGCCACCAGGCCTTTGTTTGAACAACTGTTCACGGATGTATTAATAAACAATAGAATGCTTTTTCTTATGAAACATGTTTCCATGCGTGTGTTTGGCGCAAGTGAGAAGAGGTTGGAAAGTGTTATTACTAAAGTTATCTCATTTTATAATTCAACTTGTAAATGTATATGTCTGTCTAGCGATTGCAGTAATAAATTTACATATCAAATATGATAGAATTAAATAGAAATTAAATAGAATTTATCCTTACAATTATTTCTCAATAAATACATGAGACCATC
>DWGW01001007.1:0-12376 GCA_018247775.1 Udranomia orcinus
GATATAACCCGATACAAGTCGTCGATACATTTACCGATAAAATACGAATCACTTAACAGCTACTAGGTATATATAGATAACATTAAAATTTCTGTATCAATCGAATATTGTTAATAGTTAGGTTATAGGTAGACTTATAATAGTAAATATATTGAATTCAATATTATCTAATATAACTACTTAAAAGTAGATACCAACAATCGTAATTCCAATGATATCCACACTAACACGGATATAATTAGTACAAAATAAGCGTATATTCGGACACATCCATTAGGCATACGCAGCATGCCCGTGATCCGTTTCAGACTTTTTACGTTGACATCCAAATGCACTCTAAACATCGAATCACTCTTTACAGGTGACACTTTAAAACACTACGAAAGAACATATTTGTCTGAATTGGTTTGTGAAAGTGATTCTACAGTTTTAAAAGTTTCCAAAATCAGAGGATCAACATTAATTATGGCAGACGTTTGCCCTCTGTTCGTTATTCGCTTAAACGATTCTTCATCCCAACTTATCATTCCTGCATGAGCTACCTACGTGCTAGACGGTCCCTCTTTGTCTAAAACATTGAAAACTCCTAACTAAATTTCTTTCCTGATTCTCTCATTCCCTGAGACTCCTCAGCAGATTTTTGTACCCTGCTGGTTCGTAAATTTCTAGCTAATTCCTCACTTACTCATGTCTTCCTTCGCTTCCTCTGTATTCTCCACGATATTCCAATACAAACAACAATAACTGTTACTTAAGTGTAACTTGTAACTTGACAACTAGTCACTACTGTCATAGTATCCATAATTCTAAAATAATATAAGGGTCTCCAAATTTCTGCGTGCCTGTAGTTTATGACCCAAATTACTTTTGCCTTGACTTATTTAGACTGTAAACTGTTCCTTTTTAAATTATGACAATCTTTCAAATCCAGCTTCCGAGAACGAAATCGTTAATCTGGCCGCTAATACAATCCTGCCAAGTTACTAGATATCCCTACCTCGCGTGCATATAAATTTATTAAAGTGCCTAATTTACATTTCTGATAGAATCATTCGGCTGTGGTGGTTTTTAATCTTAGTAGCTGCTCATTTTCCCCGGAAATGTAACTGTAAGGAACAGTGGCGTTAGTAAGAGGCGTAACTTTCAGTTACTCCTCGACGGTGGAGTGCGGGGGACAGTCCAAGCTATTCCGCAATGGGAGACAATCCTGGGGGGATTGGGGGGGGGGAGCCAGACAGTGCCGGAAGAACAGTTCCGACAAATCCTAGTCATTCATTCGGTGGCATGGGATACGCGAGGTACATTTTAGAGGGCTACTCTTCGAGGTCGTACACAGTGAACTACTCCACAGTCAGACGCTGGAAGGACAGCTCCGACTACGTTGTAGTCACTCCTCTCGGCGGTAGTATGTGATACGCGGGGAACAGTTTACTCGGCTCTTCCTCGAGATTGAACGTGGAGAACGTGGAGTGTGAACAATGTGTGAAGAACATGTCCGACAGATCCTAGTTATTTCGTCAGCGGTGATTTGTGACACGGTGACAGTTTACTCGGCTACTCTTCGAGATCGCACGACGCAGTCCCGGCTACTCCACGATGATAATGTGTGAGCAGTACGAAAAGAACAGTGTGAGTAGTACGAACAGTTCTGACACATTGTAGTCACTCCTCACGCAGTCCCGGTTACTCCACGATGGTGGTGCGAGCAGTACGAAAAGAACAGTGTGAGTAGTACAAACAGTTCCGACACGTCGTAGTGACTCCTGTCGGCGGCGGAAGGTGGTGGTCGGCGGCTACTCCTCGGCGGTGGCGTGCGCGGCGTGCGGCGCGGCCCGCTGCGCGCGCTTGACGTCGGCCAGCGTGGTGACGCCCGCCTCGTCCAGCTCGCGCCAGCGCGCGTGGTTGCTGCGCGCGTGGCTCACCAGCTCCGGCATCTCGATGAACGCTGCGGGTGCACGAGCGCGTTGCTTAGAGATTTTATTGAACATAGGAACATATTCACATAAATAGATTGTTCGTAAACGACGACAATATAACTATTGCCGTCGTTTACGAACAAAAACTGTGTCTCAGCCATTAATGCCCACCCCAGGACACAGTCGATTGCGACGGGAGATAGGTAGGCTTGTTGGGCGTGCTAACTGGTTGGATGAGAATTGGGAAATCGCTGTGAGGGCAATTAAAACACTGAAAGAAGTGACAAATGACTAGAGGGAACACGGGGATATTACTATATTTTAAGGAAATTCAATTTCCATTTATACGAACTAGAACAAAGGATTTATGGAAAAATATATTTTTCAGTTCCAAAAATCCTCAATACAAACTATTGATAATTTGACTCAAATCTTCGATAATAATTTTAAATTTCATCATCATTAAAAAAACCTAGAAAATAAAATGGTGAAGCAAATGAAAAGTCTGCGCACACTGTTATGTGTTTGAACGAAGAATGAATTAATATATTGCTCACCAGCCCAGGCCTCCATCATGTCGATGATGATGTAATCGATGAAGCCGATCTGCGAGCGCGGGATGGAGCAGGTGGCGCGGTCGAACATCGGCATCACCACCGGCAAGTCTTTGGCTTTCTCTTCGTCCGTTTGGAGGAAGTATTCCTCCGCAATCCTGAAACATTATTCAAGTTTGAGTACTGCTGTGAACAAGAATCTCAACGTAGCTGGGATCTTCCTGGGACATAACTGGGACGATCCTTGGGGACTATAAAAATAACATAATATTACAGAGTATAATTCAAGGCAATCTCAAAAGAAACAAACATGTATGAGATTCCAATCGAAATAACGTTTAATTTGGCCACCACAGTAGATAACCACTAATTATATCCTTATAGATTTTTGTAATGACTAATGTTAAGGTACAATAATTATTAAATCTTAGAAAAAATCTCACAGTGTTGATGTAGGTAGACAGACTGAAAAAATTGTTTACCTCCTAGCCCATTCAAACGCAAACTTCTGCGGTCGGGAAGCATTGGAGACATCAGCACATTTGATCATCATCCTCTTTACCAAAACCACATTTTCAGGTAGTGACAGTGCGGTTGTATCCAGCGACAGCGGTTCCTATAAAAAGAAAAAAATCATATTAATCAGGCGTCTATTTAGCATTTGAGGGAAAGAGATAATCAATATAAGAAAATTGTCACCCAAAGTAGTTCCTATTATTGTTATTATTAGTGTTGTGGTCATACTGACAGTAATTACGTATTTTTGTTCTGGCTACTTTTGAGGGTAGTTTAAGCGATATTAATTCATTTTGAACAAAACAGATTGTCTTTATCACTTCCGAATTCTTTGGGGGTAGTTTCAATCCAACATCCTAACAACTTACGTCAGTATGCATGCCGTCCTCCTTGCTGCCGCTGCTCTTCGCGTAGAACACGTTGACGAACTTGGCGAGGTGCTCGAAGTGCTTCGTCATCTCCGTGGCGAGGATCATGTCGATCACGTTGTGCCTCACCGTCTTGTACGTGTCGCGGTCGAGATTCTTGAATATGTTCACGCGGTCGTCGTCTGTTGGTACAATTGAGAATTATGTTGGCGATTTTGACGTGGGGAAATATCAAGACTACCGCATGGGCTACAGTAAGCCACTACGTATGAGGATGAGAGTATGAGGTTAATAATGAGGGACACTTGGCTATCAAGAAATGTGGAAATTCGGAAAAAACCGTTCGTCCCCAAAATAGTTCCAATAAATAAAATGATTACTGATAAAGTGACAAAACACTGACTATCAAAATCAGACGGTCAGTCAGCGTTAAAAATTGTGTTGCTCCTAACATGGAATAAACTTAAAACTGATCAACACCAGGCCTGTAATCTGAAGTCAAGCTCATGTGCTACTCCAATCTATCAGCATTAGGGCAACCTATCATCCCATTACACCAACAGTGGACAAGCGACTCACTGAGCGTGAGCTTGAAGGTGAGCGCGGCGTGGTGCGACTCGAGCACGCACACGTCGTTGTAGAGCACGGCGAGCGGGTGGCGCGAGTTGCAGAGGAAGGCGGAGGAGGTGCCGGGGTGGTCGACGTCGTGCGCCGCGGCCGCCAGCAGCGCCGCCGCCGCCTCCAGCGGCTCCAGCATCGACTTCAGCCGCTCCTTCTCCAGGAAGTACGCCACCGCCTGCGGATCGTTTAGCGCTTTATTTCGCTGACACTTATCCGAAAACTAGCGTATTACTGCGTGAAAACCCCAACGTTCAGGTTTGTTTAGTTATGTAATCAAAAAGAGCTAAAACATATCCGAATACGCTACTGCTTGAAAATGCCAATATGTAGATTTGCCTATTTTACCTTTACCTTATGGATAACATATTTGAACCTTATAGATCTGGACTGCTTACCTGAAGTACGTCGGCAGCGTGGGTGGAATTGTGGTAAGTGTTGACAGCGTGGTAGTTGGTCTCTATCACCGTCAGCCAGTGGAGGAGGGTACGCTCGTCGCACTCCAGCGAGGCGCACACATCGAACCGCCCGCCCATGAGGGCGAGGCCTAGATGGGCGAGAGGCCTGCCTCGAGTCAAGTCCTCCAAACGGAAGATCTCGAACTCCCAACTCAGCGCCGTGTCCAGGAGCTCGCGGAGTTGTCCAGGTGTCTGGAAGATTTATTTCGTTTTATTTTTGCTTAACATTGTTAAGAAGTCGCGACATTACGTGTATCGTCCTAAATATGGTCAACGATTAAAGTTTAATTAGATTAAGAAACTGACTATGTTCGTAAAGTTATATTTTTTAATTACAATGCGTTTAATTATATTTGTATGATGTATTTTTACGAAAGACAAATGTTATAATTTATATACACATGTACATAGCTATAAATTGATCGATATATTTCTTCTAACCTATAGACTATACAATATACATAAATATAGATAGTAAGTATTTATCAAAGACTACAAATTGTTTGGCAAACATTTTTTTAACAGACAAGTAAAGTACTCGCTTGTATTCAATATTTACCTTATGCTTAATATTGGTTCTATTAGTTTGTGATCTGACCACTGTAGAATCGTTGCTGCTTCGTCGCGAAGACAGCACATTGGTGGGCCCTTGCTGGAACACAACATAGGATACACTTTAAATATTCTGCACGTTAAACAAAAGTCAGATTTATACATTCAATGCGCAAGATGAAGTTGATGTTCTATAAGTGTTGTCTAACTATCGATCGAGTATCGATATGTCGCCGATCGTGACCTCGAAAAGTAGTCATAATTTCGATAGTATTATCGATAACCACACATCACAACATTGTCTTAGCTGTCGATCGAATATTTTTAATAAAAAGTACATACTATCATTAATATCGATTAACTTTTTTTTATAAGGAGGTAGGAAATGAGCTTGTAGTCCACCTGATGGTAAGTAGTCACTGTCGCCCAAGAACATATGTAATCAACGCTAAATAGGATTGATCTTAAGTCGACCACAAACGCGTTGCTATATATTGCTCGGTTAAGTCTCCTTTACCACACCCTTCAAACCAGATCACAGTAGCAAGAACACTGCTGTGTTGATGGTACTTTCAGAGTTGAACCGTAATGGGTTCTACCACCTTTAAACTAAATATTTTTTCTGTTATACTTCGTTAGTCAGCGATTGCCATACAACCCAATAATCATGTGTTGCTTTTTTGATAGATTTACTCGAATGCATCGATAGTTTTGTGACGTGGCAAACGTCGATAGTCTTATCGATACTAGATCTATTTTCGAGGTCAACCATCCATCGAACTATCGAATAGTTAGACAACCATATTTTCTATGCCATTCTATTGATAGTTCTAGTGCGTTCGATCTGACGAACATGCTTGCTTGTTAGATTGCTAAATGAACGCAAAGATTTTATTTACAGAAGTAAAATATGTTTTACGAGTAGTATTATGTATAAAGCGTTTAATTGTTAATATGCGGTGTTGTTAATTGCATGAGCCGACGTACTTTAAGCTCTAGCTGCGAACCAAGACCATAATTGTATACAAAACTAAAGTGCTCTTTCTACGATAGTAAAGAGGTGTCTCGAAGATGGATTTGATACAATTCTGATCTCAGCTACTCGAGTTACATGTCTTTGTTGCGGAAAATTAAGAAGATTGCAATCGTGATATAGAAATACCAGTTCGAAAGACATTTGGACAAACTACATTAGCAGTCTTGACTTTGGGTACTAAAATTTTGAATTCCAAAAAGTTGAACATTTGCAGAAATAATTCATTAAGATTTGGGACAAATTGCATCAATATTACAGTTGTAGTATATTTTATCATGCCTCCAGTACAATCAATCATCAATCAAGTATCAGTTCAAAGTGTTTGAATGTTTAGGTAATACGGCTTGGGGAGAATTTCAAGTGATTTTTTTTTATTAATGGAGTCATTACATTAGGGGGGTTCAATAATTAAAATTTATACTTTTGCAACTGGAGTAACCAATGGTACATTTAATTTCATATGTTGGAGTCATAAGTTAGTTACATACAAAACGGATACCACGTCACCTAAGTCGTCTACAGTCTTACCCCAACGGATGTTACGATCCAACACACATTACTCACTAAACCAATGAACACAAGTCGAAGTGGTTTTGTTAATCAAAATGAGGTTGTCCAAATGGTAAGCCACAATGCAGAGTATCGCACTAATTAACTAGCGACTTATGAACAGACAAGAGTATCTAGGACAGTGGAGACAGACTTAATTTCAAATCTCCTACCATAAAGAAAAGGTTTGTGTTCACTTGCTCCCGCTTTCCCAGGCCGAACAGGATCATGAACAGATAAATACAACGTTAGTAGACATCCAAGTAGTTATAGTATCGTTTACTACTTCATTGTTAGGTCTCTTGGCAAAATCAGTAGCGTAACATCGAGGTGGTTAGGCCCTGTGTAAGGTACTGCCTTAGTAGGGCCTTGAGAAGTTGTCTTGAATGAATGGCTGTTGAATCATAAATTATAAATATGTTTATAATAAATGGGCCCACTTTTTTAGAAACATTAAGTAAAGCTGTAAAGTAGGGTAGATTTTGTTGAAAAAAGTATGATGATTTCTATTTCCGTTGTGATTTATCGTCAACTATTTAAGAGTCCTTAAGTCAGCTCTTCATAACAATGTTACGCCACTAATATTCAAGTCACAACATCGATAATTGTGTAAAATATACTTATATACATTTTGTGTAACAATAATTAATGTGTATATCGTATGACTTAACTAGACCTAACCTAGTTATGTAAATTTCTTGTGCAGTGAGCAAAGAAATCGTATTGGGCGGTTGCCGCTTTAATGTAATCAAAACTATTTGTAATAAGAAGATAGTTTTATTTATTGGTAATGTTTTAAAATATTTCTAACGTGCGTCCTCGCATTCCTGTCAGCTGTCTACTTAAGTCGCACGAATTATATATAATACAATACCACAATAGAATACACTATTTATCCTTCATAAATTCTACTCAATTATTCTCATAAGGGTCCATAAAACTTGTCTTATAAAAACTATAAGAGAGTAATTAGGCAAAGGATAAATTTGCACCGTACAATGGGTTATGAATTTGGATTTTGTTTCGCTTAGACAGTTCTCTTATACTAACACTAATAACAAGTTTTAAATCAAAACGAGGAAAAGGAAAATGAACTTGTGCGTTACATCGGAAATTGGTCGTGAAATGAGAAAACTGTACAGAACATACAGCGTTTATGGCGTCGCTAATTTGTCTCGTAATCATAGTTACATTGCAGCCGTTCGTAGGCCAGAAAATCGGAAGATTACCTTATCGACAGAGTTCATATTAGGTTACTTAGGTAGAATAGAATCTGCGTAGAATTTTTTACTACTAGATTCTATGTATATGAATGGTACTACCATTGCAGATCATTAATATTTACTTAGCGTCTGGGACGAATTTTTTAGTTATAATTACTACATCCTGTGCACATGACATTGTCATTGGACAAATTCATATTTACCTAGAGTTTAAAAAGAAAGTTATGGTTACGTTACGAAGTTACAACAACTAGACTATATATGACATAGAGGCATAAATCATCATCACACTGCTTCATCACCAATTTCTGTGCTATTGCTAAGTGTGCCACCAAACCACCAATAAGAAATTTAAGCTTGGCTAGTGCCTGAACGCCTCTCATACCTTAAGCATATTTAGAAACCTTATATTTTCCTTCACCACAGTATTTACACGACCGAATTACGTATATACATATATGTATATGCCATTTAAGATAAAAAAGAACATTTTTATTGAGAGACATATTACTGGATTTAATAATAATAATTTACTCAGTTAATATTAAGTATCTGAAAACAATTAACTAAATACACACCTAAAGCACAGCGAACACAATAACATAAAGTTATAATACAATTTCAAATCTTGTTAATGGATATTTAATAAACATCAAGTAAGTTATTCAACCCTGCCAAGTTATAGAAAAGCAGGGTACTATTTTGCCATAATATTGCAATTAAAACAAATCGAATAAATTTAATAAAAACGTTATTCCACCCTGTTACAAATAAGTAAGGAATTGTCATAATATCATATTTCTTAAACAAATTAACTACTTATAAGTAGGAGCGCAATTTTCAATCGGAAACTATTTAATTAGTTACTGTGTTTGCCTTTGGCTAAAAACACTTAGGTAATAGAAATAACCAGTTGTAAGTTGAAATTATATGTAAGGTATTACACCATACTGCACTAAACCAAATAAATAAATTGAAATAATCTCAAAATACTCACCGACAACAGAGCGCCGATCAGATCAGTGGCGATCGGATCCTCGGCTCTCAATTTCGGGTCCTCTCGCATTTGAGGGGAGTATAGTTCGGAGGTCCTGAGCATGTCCACTGCCCTCTCGATGCAGGCCACCGTCGAGGGAGGAGCGCCCTCTGTCGCCGTGGACAGGAGGGAGATAACCTGAGAGGTATATGTTTATTAATATAGTATACTTTACGTATACAAATATATTTATTATTTTAGTGAATAAAAACATTTGATTCTTGATAACAAATCGCTCCTTGCAACAATGACACACCTGCCAAATTTGTTATTTTACATGAGAGCACTTTAAATATTTTTTCATTTAATTCCGTATTACTAAAATATTACCGGGAGTAGGTATAAAATATTTATTGAATTAATTAACTTTTGCAGGTATCTTCGTATTCCCAAACAATTACAATGTTTACTTATAGACAATTTTGCATACTTAAGTCAATTCTTCGATTTTGGAACTTGTGACGTTGTTGCACCGAAGGAGCGAAATGTTGTTTTCAACCTTTTTCGATGTGTGGCACGTTTTGAGTTTCGATGAAAATACGTATTTATATTTGTGAAAAACATTTAAAAACTTCCTTATCTAACGACCACTGCACGATAGAGACTGAAGTTATTCTATAGAAATAAGGTAAATAAACTAAAAGTTTAATTACCCTAATAAAAATAAATATAATTTATGCTGAATTTTCACATGTATTGTTTTAGTTTTTATTCAGTTGAAGGTTAAACTGAATTATGACTGTCTGTATTTTAATAGATACGCAGTAGACACTGAAATGAATGAACTTGAAATTTTGAAATATTTTTAGATATATAATTGTAAATATACTGTTATTTTGACGCGATGAATTATTTTTTTAATTTATAATATGTTGGTGTGTTCCGGTGTTTAATAGGAATATTTTCATTCCTTGTCATTTTATATACATTGTATGTTTATCAAATTCTATTAAACTTAACAATGCATGCACCACTATCCATCCATTTTATAAGTAAAACACTTCATTTTCAAACCAAAAGTCGGAACATGCATATAACAATGGCGCTGCTATGAATCAGAACATTTCCACTATTATAAAGTACTGTGCCATCTTTAAATAGCCTTGTTCCGAAATATACGAGTTAGTACTGCGATCAAAAAAAATTGATTTAATTCATTTAGATAGGTTTAAAAAACAGTACGTATAAAAGTGTTAGGAACAAAGACAAGTACTGTTTGAACTAAATCTCAACCCTCTTTTGTCTACTGTTTTCGGCCATGAAATAGTCCTATTACGCATTCGAAGTGGTGACAGGATGATAAACCAGTTTGCGGATTACCGAGCCCTTGTCGGCAACGCCGCCACGCCGACAACGAAGTACCGACAACGGAGTGCCGACAACGAAGTGCCGACAACAAAGGCGTGACTTATACCCAGAACAAAGGCTCGTGTTTGGCCTCCCCGGATTCGGGTCACGCGGGGATTCCAATCATGCACAATCCTATTCTTACCTTACTTAAGGATTTGCGGATTCGAGGATGTCTTGTGTGAACAACGGCCGGATAGGTTAACAAACAATCGGAAGACTCTGCCTAATGGGTGATTAAAGACTGGAATCAATTAAGTACGTAACCATTCTCAAATTCACCTTTATTCCTGAGAATAAAGCACTTAATCGAAACGAAAGTTCTTATTTAGGCAAGATAGTGGTTTCCAAACAAAAGTTTTCTAAAGTAACCGCGATCTTATAAATGAAATTGTATACTACAGCTACTTTAACGCGTATATCGGTAAACTCTAGCACAACTTAGTAGCAAACCTGGTGATACAAAATCAACATCAACATCAAAGTCAAACGACAACGCAGGCCTGCACGTGTGTAAGCAATCAGGAAGCATCTGAAATTTTTGACGGTAGACTGGTTTTGCGTTTCGATTTGTAATCGACGGAGTTCTGTCAGATTTTCGAATAACTAGAGCGATGAGCGCTTCGAGTAGTCCTCCTGAAATTCTGACCGGTTTTGTAATTACATATTACGTTAATAATGGGGCTTCGAGTGGTAACTCCTGAAATTCTATTCGCTTTTGCAACTACTAATTACCTTAGTGATGGGTGCCTCAAATGATAACCTCTATCTGGTTTTCCAATTACCTTAGTAATGGGCGCTTTCGTTGTTAGCTCCTAGAGTTCTGTCTGCTTTTGCAATTAGCAATTACCTTAGTGATGGGCGCTTCGAGTGGCAGCCCCTGGAGTTTAGCCAGCGAGGTCCGACGTAGACCGTCCGAGGCCACGGAGCGCACGTCCAGCGAGCCCCGCCGGATGGAGTGGAGGGAGCCACGAGCGCCTCCAGAGTCAGAATTGTTGGACTCGCAGACGAACACCACGTGGGATGTGCTCCTGTCAACAATACCTTGGCTATAATATCACCCATGATATGCATCTTAATTATGTAGGCATATGTCCAAATGCTCTTATAACATGAATTATGAAGGTAATGTAACAAAACGATTTCACAATGTGTAAATACCCACAAAATAATTTTACAGTTTTGTTAATTAGATTTATGAATTAATACCAAAGAATACCATACCACACCATCTAAGGATACCAAAGCGATTAAAAATGGAACTTAAAAATACCTACCTCCATTTTATGTTATAATATATATTCATGTTTTTGTTGCAAATGTGTAATATCCGTGTATGTTCTATTTTCCTCAACTCTCTGCAATATACTTTGGGGAAAATATATTTACATGTCCTAATTGAGATCCTAAAACCGTTTGAAACAATATTTGAGCAGATAGTTTTGGAAATTAAACAGACTTATATTCCTACGAAGCTTCCAGTAATCTTCAATTAGTATTTCAATTTGTACTGGACAATATTTGTACTGGATTTCGACAATTGTACAGAGTTTCATAACCGTTGTGTAGAGAATGAAAAAGGTCTCTGTATTACACCAATCTCACTATAACTTCAAATATTCAGGATACTTAGTTTAAGTGATTCCTGTTCGTCCTAAAGGTTGACTGATAGAGAATGCTTTTAGCATTAAGGCCGGCTTTCGCCTATGATTATTGATATAATACAGTTTAAAAAAATAATAAAAATCACAGAATACAAAAGAGTCACAGATAGATATAGGAATAGTTATTAGAATAATACTCAGAAGAATATGTATTTCACAACTAATTATATAGCTATTGTTTAAAAATTGTGTAACTGAAATTGTCACACAATTGTATTTTTATATGGGTTTCTATACCTAAAATAAACATCTTGTTAATGGCAACAAATGTTTTGTACCGAGACCCATATAACCAGTGTCCTTCCACCAGTTTTATTTTAAGTAGTTAATAGTAACTGTATAAATAATTTTAACACTTAATAGTTGCGTAGAAGATACTTTTTTGATAAACGTTATTTGGGAGATGTGTTCACAGTATCATTCGCGAGAGACAAAATATTGCCATCGCTTGTTAACATTTGGGTATATGAGGCCTATAAAATCAAAGGCAGCTAAATCCAAGTCTGTGAAATATTCAGTAAGCTATAAAAATCGATAAC
>DWGW01001008.1:0-12369 GCA_018247775.1 Udranomia orcinus
ATGGGGGAGTGAGGATCGAACCCACGACCTCTCGATCGTAAGTCCGACACACTACCCATTGGGCTATTGCCGCTTTAAATCTTGATTTCTGATCTCTGAGCTCCGATTTCCTACCTACCTTCCTACATTCATGTATATAAACGCAATAAAATATTACGTTAAGTGAAAACAGTCAAAATGGTTCAGGTATAAATAAATAAATGAGACAAATATAACTAACCTGTCCTAAGAGATGACTTGGTGGCTATAATTTCCTTTACCCACTCAATAAAAGTGTACAGTCTAAGTATAGCCGCGTCCGCCGTGGACTCGACAAAGTTTGCGTCTTCGATGGAATCTCCCGCGTCTGCCAGGGTTAAACGCATGCCATCAGCACTAAACTTGTCCAAACACTCGGAGAGGGTCAAGAAGTTACCATCGGACTTTGACATCTTGGCGGAGTTCAACATAAGATGGCCATTAGCCCTGATGCTCTTAGGCCACTTATCTTCTTCTTTGTCCCACACTGCGCAGTGATTGTAAATGTAAAATGTTAAATGGTTCTGGATTAAATCCTTTCCGGACACCCTGAGATCTACTGGATACCTGCAGAAAAAAGACAATATTTGTCTTCAATAAAAATACTTTCAAGTTATAATTAGTCGACTACTGGTTTGTAACTATGTTATAAGAGTATTACCAAAATTGGAAAGACTTCTTCATGAGGTCCAGAGATTTCCTAGGAATCTTTGAATTTTTCGGTACAGGCGCATCTTTAAAGAAGATATAGTCCCACACTTCAATCGTCATGTCTTCCGGTTTGATTTTGAGAGCATTTTCCGCATTACCTCTAAAAGTGTTTCCTTGTAGGAAATGTGCTACAGTGTAGTAAGCATTGTATATTGTTGAGTCTGATAGAGATTCAATGACCCATTGCTCATCCCAAGGCACTTTCGTTCCTGCAAAAAAATATTATGTTCAGTCTATGAACTAAATAATATACAGCTATTGCAGTTGCTTTTGAAGCAAACTCACCGAGACCGTAAGTTCTAGAACATGCATACTCATGTAACCATCTAAAGGTCGCTTGGAAGTTTTTCCTCACTTCATCATGGTAAGTATTCATTGCCGCTAGAGCTCTTTCTACCTGGCTCTTCCACCCTTCTTCACCATAATCAAGATACCACTGGTTGCAGAGGGCTACAACACATTCGTCCCCCGATCTTGACATAATAGTTTTCTCTGGTTCATAGTATAGAACAGCACTTCCTTCATTAATAAGTTTAGTTTGTAACTTTTTCTTCACATCTTGAATTTTACAACCTTTGTATTCTCCGACTAATATAATACCATCATAAAATCCCTTAAGGTATACCATTTCCTTAGCTTGTGTCAACTTCTCTTTGTCGTTTTGACTTTGTATTTTAAGTTTGTCATACAAATAGACTGCAGACAGTTTTCCGTATTCTGGAATTTCAAGTATAGACACAGGTTTGAATGGGAGAACCATCTCCTCCGTTATGCCATACTTTTCTCTGAATGCGGGTTTCTTCTCTAGATCCATAAGAGCAGCATAATCATCAGGTGAGTCGCTGGGAACACTTGTAACAATTCCTGTACCCTTGTCCTCTTTGATGGTTAACATTGGAAGGGAATATATTTTCGGATAAGAAGTAAATGGTGCTTTCAAAGGAATTCCAAGGAGGTCATTGCCTAAAATTTCTAACAGTACTGTAAATTTACCATCAGTAGCAGTGAAACCTTGATAAGCCATGTTTCTGGCTGCTCTCCTAGTGCAGATATATATACCATCCTTTACAGTCTCAAATGCTATGTACTTAATGTCTGGATGGACCCAACAATTGGTTTGACCATACATTGTCTCTGGTCTCAGTGTCGCTGCAACCAAGCTTACTTTTTTTCCACTGAATATCCTAGAGAAAAAAAAAATTGTAAGTTGTATATATGTGTGAATGGTGAAGTAGGCCACAGATCACTATGAATGCCATAGATAAAAAGTAAATCAAATTGTGATCAAACAAAACAATAATATTAATAATGTATGCATGAAAATTAGCATAGTATTAAAAGTACTTACTTTAATGATTCTGGTAATGGTTGAATTACCTCTATTTTAATAAGGGTATATTCCTGAGGCCCAGCCCCCTCTCCTGTACTTCTGTCGTGATCCATACAAGGTTGTTTGTCTAAAGGCGAAAATATAGTATACCGTTTTCCGTACATAATTTTGTTACGTTCTTTCAAGTGATAAAATTGCCATCTTATGAAAGAATCGTAAAATGGATTAGCATCTGTTGTTATAAATTTCCTACGCCAGTCTACCTGTAAGAGAAAACGAAATTAGACCATGGTATAAATAATATAGAATAAAAAATAATACAGTTTAATGATAGGAATACGCCTGTAACTAACATCCAAAATCAACAGCCAATCGATTCAACAGTGTACACTTACAGTTTTCTAAAAGTCACATATAAATTGGTATGAGACTGCATTTAAACTGAGTAAATGTAATACATAAAATAATTAACATTGTTAAGATTGTTATTACATCGAAGCATGGTCGACCAAGACGAACCAGATGATTAACTAAAATGACCAAGATTGTCATTACATGGAAGCAAGTGACAGACACACTTGCTTGTATTCAAAACAGATTTCCTTGGACCTAAACACATGTAAAATAATACTTACATGTATGCCCATTCTTGTTAAATCAGTGACAGCTCTAGGTGGAAAATATTCGAGCCAATACAACTCATCCGCAAACTCTTTAATTACATCTTCAGGGACTCCAATGCTCTGCATAATCTGCCACTGATACTTGGCAGCACCAGTTTTAGCTACAGCTTTGCTTTTTTTGCCTTTGCTCTTATCTTTCGGAATAATGTCCTCCTGGGTAGTCACTGATACCTCTTCTTCTTCAGGGAACACCGGTGGACAGCCATAGAGGGCCATTTCCCTCTTTAACTTATCAGCACAAGCTTTAATAGGCATCCCAGTACAATGAAATCCAAAAGGAAATAACACCATTTTACCTTTAAGCCTAAAATATCTTGCAGCAAACTGAAAATTTGTAATATTTTTACATACAGATTTTTATAAAATATTTGTAATTGTACTTGTAATATTTGTGGTATATACGCTATAATTTAAATAAGCATTTAATATTATTATTTGTTACAAATTATGTACATGATGCAATATTTAAACGATACAATTATTTTATATGTTACATACATAACCCATAACTTTTAAGGAACTTACTTCACATTTGGATAAAGAAAATGTGTGGCCCAGATGTAAGCAACCATTCATATATGGATAAGGAAAGGTGCACATATACTTTTCTTGTTCATTCACATCTTCAGGGGCCTCTACTTCAAAGATTTTTTCATCCTCCCATCTCTTTTGTACCGTCCTTTCTATCTCTTGGAGATATTCAACCTTAAATGTTCCTTTTCGGTCCAAAGTCGCCTAAAATACAATACATTATGTTATTAGTACAATTTTATAGTAAAAGGGACACAAGGAATTTAAATATAACCTATCGTAATACACTCAAATACATATTCAAACGGGCCAGAAAATACGTTACGACTGGAATTAATTAAATTAAAATTACCATTATATTATTTAATTTAGTATTAATAAATTAAATAATAACAATGCAATAACGTTTAAATTAACGCATTGCACACGTTACACGTCCGTCTAATCACCATACGACGTCAACGTCATGTCTTCTGTCAAATCAAAATTTAATTAAACGTCATTGCCGTCAAACCTTCAGACTATTTCCGTCTATGCTAGATCAATTTAACAACTTTATAGATACACACATCCGATACGCTCGTACGTCAGAATAAAATCAAGAGGGAGATACAAATAGATGCCGTTGTACATTAAACTAACGATCTTCATGTTCACCAGTTATGAAATTAACCATATATGAAATCCAACTTCATAGAAAGACAAAGTATTGTACCGGTATAGAGCTCTTATCACCAAGTAAAATAGCCTTGAAAATTCAATAAATTGCAAAATTGTAATATACTCATATTTTATACCGTGTTTACTCATGTTTTCTAAGTTGACTGAACACGAAAAGATCAAATAACTAATGCCATTTTAATAATAAAATCATTAACACATAAGCCTGTGTAGTATTATAAAAACCATATAAGCTGGTGCGTTTTTTTATTTGTCACTGATGAAACTTATTATTTTTATAAAAACGATTAACTTGTCAATTGAATATAAAGTAAATTTCATTATATTTACAAAATGAAAACTGGTATTCTAGAATGTAAAGTGGAGAATGGCCGCTAATGTCGGTAAGACGGTGGCCACGCTGTTCAGCTGTAAACGTATCATGCCGCCTCCGCTGCGTCTTCGTGATCAAGGTGTAGCTTAGGCACCTGCAGTTGGGGTATCTTGGACACCACACCTATCACTCGTAAGCCACGGGCAGTAAAATGTTGTTTTATTCATTGATATTAAATCATCATCAGATTAAGTATAATTCACATATGTGAGCGCATCTTCAACAAAAATACACTCAATAGTAGGTATTTAATATACTTTGTAGAATAGTAAATTTAAACATCAACTATTTTTATGTCCCACGGCAGGGCTCGTTCTGTCGGAATAGAGCTACTAGAGCTTTTCTGTAGTTTAGCTTTTACTACTAGTTCTGTAATGCCGTTTTAATGCTGAATGGTGAAAAAACATGAACAAGTTTCATTATATATATTCAATATATCTACATTATCAAGTATGAAAAAGATAACTTATGTTTTGTTGTAGCAATTTCGTGTATACGGGAAGGCACAAGTGATACAATTGAATTGAAAAAATAGAGAAATTAAACAATGTTTTAAACACATATTCCAACGTACAGAAAATATGGCAAATACTCGTCTTATTTCTATTGAATGTCTATGTGCTTAATTCGCATAGCTTATTGTTGTTGCTTAGCTCGTTGGCGGTAAAAAAATGCCAAAAAAAAAATTGGCGCCAGGAGCGTTGCCTGTCATTGTCATTTTACCGGAAACTTCGTTCGCCACCCCGTTTGGAAGACGCGCTAGCCGGGAGCGCCGGTTTGTTGTAAATTTGTGATCCTTTGTATAAAATACAGTCAAAATCATAATGGCGCCAAGATCTGTAAAGGCTAAGGTATAGTTACATGTTTAATTCATTTGCTTTTTTACATTTAATTGTACATGGGCGATCATAAACAGGTTTGTATTATTATCAGCAAGTATCTGTGCTTATGATTTGTCATTGTAGCGTTGGATTTTAATCATTATCATAAAAAATATTATAACAGTTAATAGTACCGTGCAATCTTAATAAGATTTCCGTTCTTTGTTTTGCATATTATAAGTATTCCATTACTTTACACACATAATGCCGCGTGTTAACAGACTATTCATTAACCGATGCTCCAACGGAACTTGTGATTTAAATTTTATTTACTATGGCTCGTATAACAGTTTCATATTATATGAACGTATTGGTCATCACATTGTTATTCAAAGTACATCCTTTTAATTCAATACAAGTTTCGAAAACGAGTGGGTCTGAAACGAACTTGTTCCTTGGGGACTTATGGCATCCGGAGTTTTGACGAAGGGATACATTTTGCAAAAATGCTTGTTGCTACTGTGTGTATTCAATGGACGTCTATGTGAAAATTTAGTTTCAAAATCGATTTGTAGGCTATATAGGAAATTGGTTGTGTATATAGCACAACAATGCTGAAATCGTTGGTAATATATAGATATAAGCATTGATATGTATTAAAAAAACGATTTATTTTACACACACATAGATATTGATGTAAATAATATAATTTTTGTAATGTTTTAAAATTGTAAAAAATTGGTCGCTATGTTTCTTGGTAATTCTATACTATATAATTATACCTTCCTATTCGAATTGCAAAGAACAGGGCTACAGTATCTCTTGTCTATTATAACTGGAGACTTAAAGGGCCGGACCGACATATTAAGAGATAAGCTCTAATTGTCTAGTCAACAATTCTGGAAAGGATTTCATTGCGAATGGTTTCACAACTCGGCTTCACACCAGGAAGGTGCAGGATCGAGCCACAGAGTCTCCTCAACAGATGTGCCTAATGAGATGACGTGCTGATGGATAATCCGATGGAGTTCCTGAGTACCGCCCAGAAAGCACTTAATCAATATTTTTGACTTTGAAATTCTTTGATTGATAGCTGATTTTATCTATGTTAATTATTATATTTCTATGTTCAAACATATAAAAAAACTTAGTAGGTAACTTAGTAAAATGGTATTGTTAAAGTTTTGAGATCTATTGATTATTTATAGTACAATATATCTAACATGTTGAATAATCAGTATATATTACAATAGTAATTAGGATAAGTACATTATAATGTCCATTAAGTTCTAAATTTTAGTTTCAATTTCAAAAGTCGAAATATGAGCTGACTTTCATGTGCTTTTTACTCTTTTTTTGTAAACCTCCCATGGATTATTCTGAGATTTCATGATTTTTGGTTTATTGGAAAAATAGACCGGGATCAAATTTCCTACTTCTTACACATGAATAGTTTCTATATATTAATTCTATCATTCCATTTATAGATCATTGAAGGCATAGCTATAGTTCATGAAATAAACACATAGGTTAGCTTTTGTAACATATTAATTCAAGCTTTCTTCAATCTTATCTGAAATTCTTTTATTAGTGCTGGAGCAGTATATGGATCTTAGAGCTATAAGTACTCATTTGTTGATGTAATATTAAGTTGATAAAATAGTATTGGAAAATTATCATTGCCATTTATTCCTTTACAGAAAGCTGCAGATGTAAAAGTATCAGAAAATGATGTGCCTAAAAAAGGCAAAGCTAAGGAAAAGAACATTCCAGAACCTGAAGCAGATGAAGAGCAAAATGTTCCAGTAGTAGAAACAAAGGCTAAACGTGGTAAGAAGGCTGCTGATAGTAAACAGAATAACGGAGATGCTGCCCCTATTGCTAAGAAGGGCAGAAAGAAGAATGATGAGGCAAACAAAGAAGAGACAGCTTCTATTGATGACAACCTTGAAGATGCAGAGACAGCACCTGTTGAGGAGATTGACGATGGTGCAGAAACCAATGGACATTCAGAAGAAGAAATGGCAGTTCCTGTTGGTCGAGGACGCAAAAAGCAAGTAAAAAAAGAACCGACTCAAGCAAAAGCAAAGGGCAAAAAGAATATTAAATCAAATGAAACAGAAGATCAAAACGAGGCAAGTGAAGAAAAGCCTAAGGCTAAGGGCCGAGGAAGAAAACCAAAACCAAAAGCAGAAATTGAACCTGAAGAAGATGAAATGTCTGATAATGTTGAACAAATTGAGAAACCTGTTACAAAAGGAAGAAAGAAGGGACAATCTAAAGCATCCAAAGAGAAGACACCAGAAAGTGAGACCGAGGGATCTCAAGAAGATCATAAAGATGTAGAAGAACCTGAAGAGGAGCCAGCACCGAAGAAGGGTGGCAGAGGTAAGAAAAATCCTGGAAGGAAGGCACAAGCAAAAGCTGAAGATGATGACATTGAAGAAGAAGCTAAGGCGGAACCAGCAAATAAAAAACGAAAAGTTACAAAAAAAGAAGAAAAAGAAAAGGGTACAGTTTATTGTACTTACTTGTTATCTTGACATATTTTGCTTGGTCTGTTAATAAATGATTCTGTTACTGACCTTAATTTATTGGTTTTCAGGTGAATCCAAAGATGAAGAGGAATTGGAGGAAGATGTTTCTGAACCAAAACCTGTGAAAGGCAAAAGGGGGCAGAAGAAGGCAGCGGTGAAGATTACTGAAACTGAAGAAGAGGTTCAAGACACCGGTGAACCGACTACGAAGCGCCGGCGCAAGCAAGCGGATGATAAGGGTAATTAGTTCTTAATTTAATCAACTTGACATTTTGGACAATGTTATTTTAATATAATTAAGTGTGTTGAATTATATTATGAATAAATGGTTTTTGAAAATATATATGCTTGGTTACTTATTTGTTTCTTTACCTCTATGTTCTTTTTTTGCGTGAGGTGAAATTAAATTTAATGCATTAACTTTCACATAGTATTAAAGTTTGTTTAAAGTAACTAAGTTTTAATTTCAAGATATTTTCTCAATAATACTAATCAAAATATTGTAGTTATTTGTAACATACACCTATTAGCTAGAGTAATTTTGGTTTCTTTAATACATATAAGTTTATTTCAAAGTAGTTTCTATATATTCTAATTTAATAATGCATGAAGTAAGCTTAACGGGAATGGACATTTAAATGTTTTATAAAATTAATATTGCTTTTTTATCTAAGTAAATTTAATAAGGTATATATCTTTTGTAATGTAATATTTCATAAATATATAAATAATATTTTCTCAAATTCATGCTATTAATACAGAACTATGTTGTATAATTATACTCCTGATAGGCACTGTAAAGAAGCAATGAAAAGAAAAGATCTGCATAATTATCCATTTTTCGTTTGGAATAAAAATAACCAATAATACAATATAATTCAAATGTTACACGTTTTGTTTAATATAACAACATTTTGCATGTTACACCAGAAATACTTATAACCTCCTTTTTTATAATTGGTTAGAAAGATTTTATGTATATAGCACACTACTTAATAATTGAATTAATATAGAGTAACTTGTATCTCCAATAGTCTAACATAAATGTTGTATTGCTTTCAATTGGTATTAAACATAAAATATTATTTTAGAACCATATTGTAAGGTTATGAATTCACGAAATATTTATATTATTACCTTATAATCAAATAAGTGGTAACGTGGTACAGAGATTTTTAATAATTGTTTGTTACTTATAACAGTATTTCATTATATACAAAAAATTGGAACATAGATTATAATTACAACATGTATTATGTTGTATATGTATACATTATACATGAATGATCTATAAACTAAAAAGTACACATTCTCTACCAAATAAATTTAACAAAATTGGCAGCCATAATAGTTTCCGGAAACGATACAATAACAAGTTTTTAGAGTTCAAAATTTATGTAAAGAAATGCGTGAAGACATGTAATCGCGTGACGGCCGAAATACAATAGGTATGTTTAAGTTTTTTTCGTATTGTTTAATTAATCAGAAGTATTTTCATTCTCAATCAAATAGTGTCGACATTTTACTTCGGTAATTCTGTTTGATACGAAGCGTGCCCTTATCATGTAATAGGTTCGTGGATACTTGATCTCTATCATTATAAGACTAATATATTTATATTTTAAGCTATTTTTCTTAATTTTATTTATTTGAAAATATTAAAAAATCTGAGCATGTGAGCAATGTACTAATACACTTAACATTAGGGATTCATCAGTGCTTTTGGTAATATCGGTTGGCCTCTAATAGTTACTATCAGTAGAGACGACGGCTTCATATCACGCTCCCTGATCTTCCTATTATTACGGTAGAATACATCTAGGGAATCGTCTCTCATCTGGGATACTATTAACACCTTAGGTAAATAATTATTTTTATTAATACGCCTAAATTCTTTGAATATTATAATCAACTCTATTTCCAGCCGCATCTGACGATTCAAAAAAGAAAGCACCGGCAAAAGGAAAATCTGTTACCGACTACGAATCCATCGATTTCTCTAACTCCTCAGTGAACACTCAGGGAAAGGAGTGGAACTTTAAAATAGCCAGTTGGAATGTGGACGGTGTCCGGGCGTGGTTAGGCAAAGGCGGATTGGACTACATTAAATATGAAAAGCCGGACATATTATGCCTCCAGGAGTTGAAATGTGCTAAAGAAAAACTTCCGGAAGAGATAACCAATCTGCCCGGATACCACGCGTATTGGCTTTGTAGCGACAAGGAAGGCTACGCCGGCGTAGGAATCTACACCACAAAACTCGCGATGAACGTGCAATATGGTCTACAGGATGAGGATCTAGATTCAGAAGGACGAATCATAACAGCCGAGTATGAACAATTCTATCTTATATGCACCTACGTGCCAAACTCTGGTCGTAAGCTTATTACGCTGCCCAAAAGACTGCAATGGAACGAGGAGTTCAAGAAACACGTAATGTCACTAGATAAGAAAAAACCTGTAATAATATGCGGTGATATGAACGTTTCGCATACCGAAATAGGTAAGCATTTTGCTACTCTATAGTGTCGCATATTAATTTCTTCATTCGTTTATGTTATTTTATTTATAGAACGGTTAAGTTATTTTTTTAAAACAACCAATTCGTAGATGAAGTAACTTTAACCTTAAAAACGTGAAAAATTTTGTAGGTGTTTACTAACGATAAAGAAATATAAAAATCCCATTCGGTTGTGTAGAGCCCATAATGATTGTATATTACACGGGAAATTAGCCGGTTATAAGCAATAATCCATTACTGTAGGTACATACAATGAAAGCATAAATTTTGGAATATCCTTATACGATAAATGTTTGGTTCTGTGACCCCACTATTCACACCGTTTTTTAATACTTTATATTATTGACCTAACATTTTTATTAAACAATAATTCAACTTGTTATCAACATTCAAAGTAACCCACTGCTTTCGCTATGTTAAAATCTTCAAGTAATCGGTTTGAAGATAAAGTAATAAATATGTAACACTGGACGTACCAAAGAATGATCGTTGAGCTGGCATGAAGATGAAATCTGATCCATGAGCTAAGCTGTTACTATGATTTTTTTACAGATTTGACAAATCCTAAAACAAATAAGAAAAATGCTGGCTTCACGGAGGAAGAGCGCACTGGCATGACAGAATTATTAAACGAGGGCTTCGTGGACACCTACCGACATTTATATCCTAAAAAGACGGGCGCATACACATTTTGGACCTACATGTTTAATAGCCGCGCTAAGAATGTTGGATGGTAAGTTGTTTTTTTTTATAAAATTGAAGTAGCATGCAGTCGCTCTGGTGGTGAGTGGTCACTGCCAGACATCTGTAATCATCCCAAGATAGTATTCAAATTCTTTCTTTAGTTGACTACAAATCACTTGCTATCACTGAGAACTAAGTTGGAACACCTCAGATAAGTCTCTTAACTGGTGACATGGCTAGGTAACCAATGGCTATAGGGCAAAAAATAAACCAAGGCCCCAATTAAACTATTTAATGTCGTTTGTTCCGTATTCGTCGTGTTAAATTTAAATACTCTTAAAGTTATTAACGTTCCTGGAATCTGTTTTTTTTCCAAATGTGGGAGAGATTTCCACTAGTTCAATTTATAGTTTGTAAGTCAGATTTTCAAGGGTCCCCTGAGCTTGGGGGCCCCGGGACACGGCCCCATCTAGCCCCAGGTAGCTACGCCACTGCTCTTACCACCACCTATTACAATCAGACAGCAGTAAGAACACTTAAGTTATACGGCAGAAATAGGTGTGCCTTTCATCGATCTGTAAAATTATTATTACATGCATATTAAGTGTTGATCAAAATGTTTTGCTCATTTCAGGCGCTTGGACTACTTCATAGTCTCCCAGAGACTTTTACCAGCTGTCTGCGATAATGTTATTCAAGAGAAAGTTTACGGCAGTGACCATTGTCCCATTTGTCTGTTCTTGCATTTCACAACAGCGGAGAAACCTAAGGAATAATAAGTAATACTGAATAATTTTTTTGTTATTTATGAATAAATTATGTGTGCCGCCTGATTATGATATTATGTTGCTAACTGTATTTCTGATTTAATCGTCATAGCTCTCATGTCTTTGTCTGATGAAGAATATCTTTAACTGGATAACGCTGTACATATACTCTATATGTATTTATAATATATAGTCGACGATTTCCTCATTTATGAGATAACCAATTTTGTTCAACTCCGGATTGTGTGATTAAATTCCAAAAATAAAGACGTTATTTTCATTTGTTTGTTTGATTTCATCTACTTATCATTATCATCTACTTAATACCGCAGTTCTTGTATTCTTTCTTAAGCGTTTCGGACCTACTTTATAATTAAAATTTGTATATATAGCTATATAATATATGATGATATCAAAGATGTTATTTGGGTGGACTTGAGAGAACTATATCATTTAAAATATGAACAATTGATGTATAAGGTTCACTACAAGTATCAATCGTGAAATCATAATTAAAACAAATGTAACCTTAAAGGCTTTTAAACGCGGCTCTAAATTATATTTTCATAAGTATGTGCTTGAGTGAATATAAAGGTAACATCTAATACATAAAATTCTCGTGTCAATGTGTTCGTACTTGAACTCCTCCGAAACGGCTTGACCGATTCTCATGAAATTTTGTGAGCATATTGAGTAGGTTTGAGAATCGGCC
>DWGW01001009.1:0-12368 GCA_018247775.1 Udranomia orcinus
TGTAGAGCCCCGCATTATCTTTATTACTTTCTACATTTCTGTTAATTACACAGATAATCTAGATTTTCCTCAAATGATGTTATACAAACAACTTCACAATAAAAAGACCATTAAATATCGCCTGTAGGGAGCACTAAATGAATAAACAGTTTCTTTTTGGAAATACCAGCGGAAACTTTGATTACCTTCATTTCTATAGTTGTTTACAAATGGAATAAATATTGTAAAATTGTTTGCAAACGTTTTGTATAAGCTATTCGTTTCCGTAATTCCGATCATCTGTTCAATAAAAAATGAATCGAATCATAGAGCTATGGTCAATCTGTATGAACAGTCAACTGTGACCGCTTCCTCGATAGATCTTTATTTCTTCTTGGATAATTTGTTTTTACATTGAATGTGACGGTTTCTTATAGTTTTTTGGTCGTCTCAGGCGAACGTCATGCTTTTGTTGGCGTATGCGCCGCACCTGTCCACGGCCTCGATGAAAGCACGGTGGTTTAATAATTATTAGCGATCTCTTTTTATACGATTGAATATTGCGATTGGGAAGTAGATCACCTCGTTGATTACGAGAATCTTTTTGTTATAGTTTTTAGGCTTTAGCCAAGCGGCGGAGCGTGGCGCCATTTTTTGAATCCGTTATTTATGTTCACCCATTTGTCATCAATGGATAATCTTTCAAAACATTACTCGAAGTTATTCCGAGACAAATTAATAAAATTAACAATGAGCGCAGTGGTGACATTCCGTGTAAGGTGTGTTCAGATCATAAATCAAAGAAAGCAGAATAAAATTGTTTCTCGTAACTTCTACAAAACTGTTTGAATTTTTTCTAGCGGTTTGATACCGGACATAATCTAGGTCAGCTTATCTGATCAGTTTCCTCGAATTGGGATAATCCAGAGTATTGTATTTGCCTGAATGATTCTATTGAGTTTAAATAAGTACTTATAATGGAATTTATTCACTTATTTTGTTCTATTAAACAGATATCCAATGGACTGGTGACCTTTTTTACATAATTTAAAATCATCGTTGAATTAATTATAATTTTAACGACCACTTTTCGGATTAATAGATTTGATATTTTAAATGCTAATATTAGCTTAGCGATGATTGAAAAGTCAACAGATTGGTCAATTAATATCTTTTAATATAAAGTTACAAGCTCGACTCATATTATATTTCGACAAAGATACAAAGATAACATAAATAATGTTGTTTGTTCATAATTTTAATAAACATTGACAAGTTATGACACTGGCCGACATACTTATTTAAATTAGGAATCTATTAATATTTCTATAAACAAGGTGAGCTAACGGAAAACGAGAATTATCTGTGAGTATATCAATCCGGTGTCGTGTCATCCGTAACGGTAACACTTGCCCCGGATCATTTTCGTGTATGATCTGTCAAACATTTCCCACATGTCAAGGGTCCGCGACGGTACGTGCCATCCGTTTTACCTGAGGAAGAAATATTCGAAAATCAAAACTTCCAAGTGTGATATACAATATGGTCTCAAATACATGAACAATAGCGCATTAAGTCCTACAAGCGCAAGGTGGTGCTTGTTACATTTATGAAAAGAAACCAAACAGTATCTTTATTTTTAAAAGAGCTTAGGTTTCTATCTAAGCAATCCATTCGCAGTCTTACATTCGTTGGTTTAGAGTTCTTATTTCAACGAAAGCTTCGTCTAAGCGTCAACAACGGAAGGAACAGCTCAGTGTGTGGCTGCACATTTGTGTTATTAAATGATTTATGGAGGAGGATTACCGAGAATGAAGGGTTGTGAGTGATTTTAGAAGTTATCCTCTTCTCGGTTGGGTGTGATTTTGCGTGTAATGTTCTGACGTTAATCATGCACGGTAGTCTTGTGTTGATCTCAGTGTAATTGAGTTAACTGACGCAGTGATGACTTATTTGACAGAGTGAGTCGTATGTTTAACTATTCTCTGCCTGTAAAATTATGTTATGTTCCCCTTAATGGATCACGTCAAAATGTTTATTACGTGTGTAGATAACGCTCATCATCTTTTTAATGATTCGAAACGAGTGGATATTATATTACAAAGATAAGAAATACCACTACACAGATCATAATCTGTTGAGCACGTTTTGTGGATAGTTTGTCGTATATCTTACTTAATTGTCAATACAGTATGTTTATTGAATGATTGTTAAGTTATTATCTCGGCAGGGTACTAATTAATGACCAAACACACACCTTTTAGTAAAATTATTATTAATATTGTGTTAGCAAAACGCATAAAAGTTGGAAACTTTTTAATTTATATTGTAGGTACCATATATTCAAAAATATTTAAATAAAGTTACTTCAAATCTTCAAAGCTTGCACGCGTATGCTTAGAAAATATAAAGTTTTTATGGAATTTCAAAGCATCAACAACTGCTGCAAATTCCTACGAAATTTATCGATACGTGCTACTTATTTTAATACAAACTCAATACCTGTCGAACGGATAACTAATAGTTGTACTTCTGAAAACAGCCCGAAACATTAGTTCCACCATCGCTAGCGGTTTCCCGGCGTTATTGATACCGCATTGGTCGCGGGCGCATTATTTTTCCGGATGGAGATATCAAATTGATAAGTGAGGCACATTCGCAGCGGGCGGGCGAGGCATTATGAAATTGGCCGTACGTTAGGCGCCGTTACTTCCGATAAAATATAACCGGCTACGCTTCTCATATCTAGTATTGCCAGGTGACTTGCTTTTGAAGGAATTTCCCGATTTTCTTTATAATTTCGCTTGGATTTAATGTTAAAATGAATTTCGCAAGTATTGAGAGAAGTCATGTGCCTTACAATTTACAACATTTAGAAGACGAAATGTTTGGTTCTAATGTGGGTTTGCTAATTTTAATTGTTTGTTTGTAGAAATTTGTCAAATAGGAGTGATGCTTCTACGATAATTGTGGAACTTTAAATAGAATGTTATGCAAACGTCTTCCGATAAGAAATAGGTATGTACAATACCGCGCATTACAGTTATTAAAGTGGTAAAAATGTTACATTCTGTAGCTTATCCTATTTTTGTATAAACGTATGGATAAATTACTTATATCAGTAGCAAACTCTAGCTCTTTCTAGTAACCGATCACCAACTCACGTCTACGCTATTCACATCTTTTTATCTATTAGGGTAATCAATAATTTATTAACAGATATCTGCCATTAGCAGAACTTCTGATACACATTATGTTAAACGAGTATGGAAATTTGAATATCAGGTTGCGTGAATGTTATAAAAATTTGATATGTAAAATAAACGCTAAAAGATATGCGGGTTATGAATAGAAATAAATGACGATATATCTTTATCTGTTCTAATAGTAAATTTGAGGTATGGGGCAATAAATATACCTAATATTGTAAACGGTTAAAATGTTTTTATTGTAAAAATTTCGAAAACGATAGAACTTTAGGCGATTTGACTTCGTTACTTTCGTAACACCACGTTTTTTTTGTTACTCCTATGACAGTTAAATTTTGTAGACCAACATTTTTCTTGCATGCAGGTATATCTGTATTGAAATCACGGATACCATTTTATTATCAGATGACATGACTTATGCAAGTTGGCTTGCTATCTGGACTGCTAAGATCTAGTTATCTGAGATCAAGTGCTCTATATCTACAAGCTATAAACAAATATTGGCGACAGCGAGAGATATTTTCTTAATGAGTCTTTTTACACTACTTATTGGTTGTATTTTATTTAATAATCCAAGGGATTTTTAAGTTTTTAGCACAATATACGCAAATGTGATCGTCACGCTCGTTACCTTACAAACAGTTATAGTAAATATTATAAACATGAATATGAGATGATGATCATTAACAGTAACTAACGCTGTATATAAAAATATGCTGAATTCATAAGAACTGCGGCCTGGGCCAGTAGTTCTCAACATTTTCTTCAGCGTTTATATTTATACCCCATTCGCCGCATCTAAACCAATAGTGGCCGGCACTGAAGCGTAATGAATAAGCTCCAATTCAGGAGCGGGTTCCGTATCTCACTACATTTGATGTGCACTACACGGCGGGGGCACGGGGGAGAGTTGGCGTAACGTCAGAGATTTATGATCTCATAACGCGCCGTTCCTCGCCCACCAAACGTTCAGACGTATTGATTTCATTTCGGCATACATTTTTAAATAGTAGTTCATGCACGTTTCCAGTTGCTCTTGTGAGGCACGGACTCGACCCAATCAAATTTTGTGTGTTAAACATTCATTGTCATTTGTGATTCGTGCCGCGTTTTGTAAACGCTCTTCTCGATTGAGCGATTGAGTCTATTCGAGCGAAATCCTTTATGAGGTACAAAATGGTATGTTTAAACCGCAATATTATGTTCAATTTTTATGTCGAGGATTTATTGTGTAAGGGATCTGTAATTTTTGATTTTTAGCATAGACTCTGGGTGAACATCGAGAGGAAAACGGGGAGTGATTGAAATTGTTTGAAGTTGTATCTACTGACTGGGGTACGATATTTAGCTAGAAAGTACACATACACAAGTATACAGTAGTAGATGGAGCCATGGTCAAATTATACGTCCTGTACCCGTATAATCGGATACCACACAAAATGCGTCTTACTTGTACTTAGCAGAGAAGGGTCTGATGGTATATTACCCGTACAGGTGCCAACACTTTGAAACGTTTTGTTCGGAGACGTCCTGAGCCTATCGCGAGTAACTAAAAAGGTGTCGTTAGTAATGGTTTTTGAAACATCATAAAGATGTCAAGTGGGCTGTTACTTGATTGTGGCTATCAGTACTGTGTAGAGCGCGTAAAGGGTACAGTTAGCTTATTCATGTATTTCTATGAATAAATAAAAAAGCATATTTTGTTCAGCCTCAATAGAAATTCTGTTATTAGTCAGAAAAAAATTTACTTTGTAAATTATACAACGAATACCATTTGAAATTGTACCTACGAATTATATATACCTATCTTAAACATACAAACTATATGCTTATAAGTATGAACATAAAGTTTATACGTATGGTTAAAATACGGTAAGTTATAATTACTACAGCCCCCCCTAAAATGCATTCAGAAGAAAAATTAATGAAACACACTTAAATTTATGAAATTAGTGACACTTGACACTTTGTCCAAATTTTCATCAATATCAGCAAATGCCTATATATAATTCCTAAATGATAGCTAAACTTAGTCTAAAACTTGTATTTGTTTAAAGTTGCTATGTCATTACAGAAGTCCATAAATACTTACATACAGAACAGGTAATACAAATAAAGAATCGTCTCCCGATTGTTATTTAGTAGAGTTTTCTATGAACATTCATAATGTTTTCATATTAAAACGTTTCTTTGCTAACTGTACATTCTTTTAATCACTTCATAAGTCACCAGTCGGGCATTGTTACTCTTTATCTAGTAATTTTTGATGGCCAGCGGTCACTTAACACTTCAAATTGTTTCGGATACTTTATTTATTTTAATGGCGCCTTAAAGAGCGTTCCTAATCAGCCCGAGTGCATTGTCCAATGAATATAACATGATATAAAGTAATTGATGTTGAGGAACAAATAATGTTTTCACTTCTATCGATTACCCGTATTTATTGGTAATGATAATTTATCGTTTGTTTATAGGCCGTAATAAGGGAATGCGATTGTACAATTTACGTTTTACCGAAGCCCGACTGGAAAGGGAATTTGTCAAATGAATGTGAATATGAACATAGGGTTGATAGAAATAACAAAAGTTTACATCTTTAGCCATATACTCATGACTTCCAATGGAATATGTCGCCCCATTTGTCACAGCATTCGGCAGGTAATAACAGTAGTTTCATACTATAAATTTACATAAAAGTTGGCATCGTAAATATTGTAATAACAGAATATCGATTTGGCATTAAGTCATTTGTACACAGTCCACAATACCTATCCGTTTGTTGCGCAATATGATCGAACATAAAATGGGTACGTGGGAAAAAGGGCCGAATATTAGTTCTTTGTTTTATGCTTTAACTAAAGTATGAGACAGATGGATCACAAATTAGTTAATGAGCCTTGTATTTTGCATATTATTTAAAAACCTTAGTATGTACTAAATCATGAAGAAGACCAAGCAGATGTAGTAGTATACAAAATACACGCACAAAATTTTGCACGTCATGTGTAACAATGGCTAGTAAGGTGGATAGTGCGTATAGGCCTTTATTCGGTCCCCCAGTAATATTTATGCTTCATTTGCCACTGCCATCGGTAGGCGGAAATTTTAATTTATGCGCTTGAGATTGTTTGTTTTTATGAGATCACAACTTTTTGTATTTACAAAGAAAAACATGATTTCATTCGGTCGCGGAAGCCGGCATTCGTTCTCAATAACGATATTTAATTAATTGTTTTTTTTTATATATTTTACTTAAAGACTTTCATGTCTCTATCATAGAATCGTAAAGACAAAAACTATATATCAAGTAGTCAATATTTTCAAATAGTTCCCGTAATCATATTAGTTAATATTATAGTACAATGATAGTTAATTATTATAGTATAATGATACAGAAAATATCAAAGGGAAAAGCTGAATAATAGGATCCGTAACGTTATGTTATAAAATAATTATAATTAACATGTAAATAATGTTTAAAAAATAACGGTTATGAGTACCAGTAGTTATTTTTTTTTAATTCTGGACCACAAAAACCCAGTGTAAGTAGATCTATACGCATATGTGTTTAGTATGTATGGCAGATCCAAGTTATGTTGCGGTCAGTTTGTGGTTGAAACAGGAAATGTAAAGTATCTACGGATGAGTGGTGTAAGCTTAAGAGGGTGGAGATGTTTGATGAGCAAGGAAATTGGAATTGGAATTTGGAAGGCAATTGGAATTTGGGCGATAAAGCTATACATGAACAATGTTTTAGATGACAATGTCGATGAAGAGATGCTTCATCGTTCATATGTAATTGTAAAAGCGAAACCTGGTGGAATAAACATTATTTTGTGTAGCAACGGAAGGAGTGGAGATTACAACTTGTCTCTATGTACATTCAAGCGGTATGAATAAGTAGTCAAACAAATTTATGAAGCGAAGTCTGAATAATAACACTTTACATCAAACTTGGTGTTCTGATCTGTTTTATCATATGAATATGAGAAGAGTTGGGAAATTATGTTAGCATTACCTAGAGCTGGTGTGAATCATAATAAATCCACAAGCAATACCGTTGCGTCTCAACGCGTAACGAAGGAGATGAGTTTTAAAAGAGTCTCAAAGCCTTCATTACCATGGAGTACTAAGATGAATGCAGCCACGTTTAAGCCTGTAAGTGACACTTGTCATATTTTTAAAGCTTTACTTTAGAACGTTGCAACGTCCCAACGCGTTGGGATATTGGAGTTGGTTGCACATACAATAGGTGCTAAAAAGCTATTTCTTCCAGACAACCCATGAAAGTTTGGAGTTGCAGTAAAATTAATAAATATATAGAGGACAAAATAAGAGAGCACTATAGAAAAGGCATCATAGATATTCTAAATTACACATTTCATAAATTGGCCCTTAAGCTTTTCAGATCGAGAAATGATGACATATTAAGGTAACTTAACAGTAGTGTTAATGTTTTTAATAAAAGATTCAGCATGCCCTGGATTATTAACTATATAAAACATAAATCTAGTGACTATCATAATACTGACTAACTAGAATACCATGCATCACTATAACACCGTTATTTTGTAACCTTCAATATACAACGGGTTCAAAATTATGTAGTTAAAGTTAAACTATTGTATTGCTCTGAAGATTCTATTCTTTCAATAGAATTCGTCTTAAATCAAATTTAATTTTTAATAAATTATTCATGTCACGGTCAATATTTAGATAAGGTTTAATAATTCATATAAACATATGAAATGGGCACTTAAAAATATTTTTCACGCATTAATTAATTATCTAATATTGTTGTCTATATTCCATCTGTTGAAATATGGTGATATTATGTCTCTAGTTCGGATAATTAATACGATATACAGCACTATTAAAGAGCTTTACGAATACCTAATAAGGCGAAAATGATTGGTTTGCTTCATAATAGTATATCATACTAATAGGTAATCGACCTAGGACCTCGACCGTGCGTAGGAGTTATTGCTTATTATAATATATATTTTGTTCTTTATTATTTTTAATATACATATAAGACTGGGAAAAGAATTAAGTAATATTATAAGGGTTACATAAAGTTAGGTGCTGCCGTATTATATACATATGTATTATATAATTACAACCGACTAAAATTTTATAATATCTGAAAATATTCTAAACAACCAATTTTTATACAGTTTTGTCCTAGATATCTTTCTTTTTTTAGGCACATTAAGTGCAGTTTACCACGATTTTAAAATTATTTTATTGACAAATAACCGTTGGCAATGTTACAAAATGGTATAAGTATCTAATAATTAATAATAAACGTTCGTTAATTGATCCAATATCTGGAACTGATAACATTATGCCCATAGCGATTGGCTACGCTTGAAAAATTCTAATTTGGGAAAAGTGACACAGCAAAATCGTGAAACCATCTTGCTACGGATTCGTGTAATTAACTAAAACCATTTATCTCTTGCATGATTTTCGATATTTTATTGATTTGCTCTAACGACAAACTGTATAATTGCTACATCCTGCGCTTTTGAATGGAAATTAAGTGAACATTCGGTTCTAATTTGGTTGGCCTTCCGTGAATTTGTTTCTACGTTTCTTCATTTATTTTTATTCGGCTTATAATGAAGCGTCAGCGATAACAATATCGATTGTTCGTGAATCAAACGGAAGTGGAAATTTGAACCCTGGCATGGCGATGCTTCGACCGTGACTGAACCCACAAATGGTTTATAGCCGACGACTTACATTCGTCTTTTTTCATATTGTCATTGTATATTTATATTGTTTCCACAAACTCTCTAGTTAGTTGTGGTTAGCGTTAAAGTTCGATGAAAAGATTTTTTGTTTAACGCTAGGTTGAGTCGTACGATGACGTACAGATACAAGGTATAGTTACAAATGATTGTTCAAGTAATTGTTCAACTCGATGTCGGACACAAAGGTTTCATTTGATAGACAATATTCATTAAGAGAGCAGAATATTTATTCGCAATGTCTCAACGCGAAATAAAACTCTTGTTCGGTTGTCTGGTTAGTGACTATTAGGCGTTCTACGAGCTCTACTGTCTTCAATACATCTCGATATGTAGAAAAATAAGAGGACAACAGGCGTGTCGTACAACAGTTATCTAGATCTGAGTGTTCCGAGAACAGACGACTCTGCTACCAAATATCATGACTACCGTCTTACAAATGAGAAAATTTCGCTCTAATTATTTATGAATGTGTTATCGTCATATCTCGGGAGCTCACGACCCGGCGTCTGTGCGCACGACACGAGCAAAACCGTAGGTAATTAGCAAATGTGCCTTTCTTTGTTCTCTTGGCACGTTTTGCATTGGTTTCCAATCTATCGGTGCATACACCGAGATAGGTAGGTGCGCGACAGGAGCGATGGATCGTTAATAAACCTCCATTACTTTCATTAAGGCTATCTGCGGACAGTGGTCGTATCGCGACGTCGGCCGTCATGCCATCGACACATAACAAAATTAAACGCGATGACGCTATCGAAGGCCGCGCATCGCGCGCTTGCCGCTATCCGCGGCCTCACTTAATTGCGAAATACGAATAAATGTCGATAATACGTTTTAATCGTTACACCGAGCTCCGGACACCGAGCACCGATCCCCGAGCTCGACATCATTCTCTGTAATCCTAAATCTTGTTATGGAAATGACTGGAATACCTAAGCATCTATAATAAATTACGTTTCAGATTATCGTATGATCCAATCGTAAATTAAGACAAGATACATAATTAAGGCGAATAAATAAAATGGTTGGCATTTCGACGGGAGCACGTTCGATTTTGCCGAGCGATATACTCATTATCCATTTTGAGCTATCAGTCCCCTTTAATAAAGTGTAGTTTGATTCGTTACATTTAATTGCGATTCAATCGCCAACAATATTGAAGGAGGCAGAAGAGTGCGGAGGCGGGACGGGGCTCTGAATGTCACGACAAGATTTTTAATTACGGCGAAGATATCATCTTAGAACTGCACTCCCTGCTATAAGTTGGCGACACGTCGTGAAATTACAATTCAATAATTATTTCTAGACGGAATTGGAGCAGAGTTGCAATAGGAGTGGTTTTCATTCGGAAGTAGTTTGATTAGTAACCACAAAAGCGATAGATAATATTCGTATTAGCGCACTGACTACTGAAGATTTTACAAACAGAATTGTTTTATTTCTTTATCTATACGTATCTACATATTTTCGTCAATAATATTACAATTTTACCAATGTATTCTTTATTTTAATACGATTTAAGCAATTGAAAAAAATCCTAAACATTGTTTTTTTAAACTTTATAACTAAGTACGAATTTAACATTTTTTCTTCTTATCAAGTGAATTTTGAATGAATTTGAATCCAATAAATTACACTGATTGCTTTTAAGTGAAATCGGGGCAGATTGCAATTTTGAATCTAGTAAAAAGTCGCTAGAATTATCGTTCACGAGTGAAATAGACAGACTGATAGTTATTGTAGTTATACTTTGTGGAATTAATAAGCAAAGCGGTGGTAAGCAGGGCAGGAACGTGTGGAGCGGCGTGTGTCGATGTCGAATATGATCCGGGGTTTATTTTCGTTCTTCTAATGCGTCTTCGGTGTCGTTCGGAGGACAATTAAAAATACAAAAAGTGAAACGTTTGTTTCAGACGTTCATTGTCTCCGTTATTAATAAATTCATTTTACTGAGTTGAAGTCGACGTGTATTTTATTCGCTTTAAGTGGTTTCACATTGTTTTATATTTATGTGCGGTTATTTTCGGCGAAGACATTATAATGCAGTTTGTGGGGGGAGATGTGAAACGGCTCACTCTTACTCCATTAGAGATATTTGAAACCTCGAGAGTGCAGTCATAAATTGACTTTTGTAGTAATAACGTGTGTTCTAAGAATATCTATTGTACTCTGTGCGTATTCCATGAGGGCCGGTGAAGCTTCCTACGATATTAAAAGTAATTAAAATGTTTATACTCTGGTACCGAACAATGGTAAATGGCTTTAAATGTAATACATACCTATAATAAGTAACATTGGTTTATTTGTTGAATTCAGAATTTTGACTATTATCACGTCTTTTATTTCATCTTATCATATCATATTATGCTAGTACCGCATATAGACGTAGATGATGCTACGGCTTTCACTACTTTAGAAATATCTTTTTCTTTTAAGCATTTTGGCTATGACATTATTATGGCTAAATTCATTTTATTTTCCTTGAGGTCGTTGAGTCGCGGACACGTCCTCGCGCCTCACTACCACTGCATTTACTTTACTACTCTGATATTTTACAGGTAGCGCTCTTAACTTCCATATGACCTCTTTTATAGTCTCCTCTACGCGTTATGGCCGTACGTCACGTGATCCTCTGATTTCACTAACCAAGTCGTGATAGGCGCTACGCTTCCAATGCCTTAATGGAACCCAAGAAATAAACGTAAGTTTTTTCCATAACTTACAGTTAGATACAACAGAAACTCCACGGATATTCATTTTGAAAATTATACGCCACTCCGCGAGGTATGCACCTCGTGAATTTCCGGTTAACAAAAAGATAGAAGAGGCTCCGCAACAAAGTGAAACAAGATCCACTCTACTAATCCGACAAAAGCGAGCCTTGTTACCCTTCAAATTTATTTATAAGAAAACTCTCGGACAAGTCGTTAATACCTATAAAGTAGGGGCGAGAGAGGCGCGAGCGAGTTTATAACTCACGTACCGAACTTTACTCGCCGACACATAAAATAATAGGTGTAAAAACTTACACGGGAATGTACTCAGTGAGCGAGCGAGCCAAGATGGACGGCGCCCTCGCAGGCTTCACTGGGCACTGGCGCATCCTCGCGCTACACCCGAGCGCTGTTCGACGATCACCTTACCAACAATGCAACTAGCCGAGAAATAACTATTTTGTACGCGTAATTAATGGTTTGCTAAAGGCTAACAGCCTATGAATATCCTATAGCTGGCTCGTATTCTTGGCTATAAAAAGATATGCAAAACGGTTTGCTTCTTTAGGGTGGTTACGCATTTTTGGTTGTATTTGAACCATGGTGCTACCGTATTCATGTTACGATCCTAAATTCAAATTCAAATTGTTTATTTGTATAAGCACAGGTACAAAGATGACATATTACAATCAGATTTATACAACCCA